>PITA01023511.1:0-27999 GCA_004023965.1 Spilogale gracilis
GCCTAGATCTCACAACCCTGAGACCATGACCCTGAGATCACTACCTGAGCCAAAATCAAGAGTTGGACACGACTGAGCCACCCAGGTGCCCTTATTTGTCCTGTTGATCATTATTATCCCTATCCTGGTTTGAGTCTAGATACATACCCTAGATACATACATGCCTTTTCATAGAATTGTCTTTCAATAGTGAAGAAAAGATAATCTGTAGGGTGGGAAAAGATATTTAGAGCTTTACCCACCATTGAGACATGCAAGCCATCCTCTTAGTTTTACCCCATCTTCACCTCCGTTTCTCGCAGTAGTGGGGGTTTCTGCCCTTTGGTTTGTGCTTCTTTGCTTTCCACTGGGAGCTTGAGACATAGCTCTCTCAAAACTACAGTTGGTTGCCATTGTCTGTTTTCCCATTCTGTTTGTAAGATCATGTGTCTTCAACTGGCCCTTATGGTCAAGTGTGATTTCTAGAAGGAGTGAAAGTAAATACTTGTGTCTTATTCACTATCTTTATGAGGCATCCTGCTGGTTCATTTTCAAAATTAACTTTTTGGCTCATTTGTTTAACTTCCAAAAAAAAAAATCTTAATTTTCAGTTGATTCTTTTTATATATGCCATATCCTTCCTATCATTCAGAGAAAATTAATTTACACTTAAACAGAAGTATACTAGAATATGTATAATTCATTATTTTAACTGCTTTTTATACTTATGGTCTGTTGTTAATTCTACATCATTGCCATCCTCCTCTCCACTCTGTTTCTCAGGAGAAAATTGGAGGAGTACACCTCATAGAATGTCTTTCCCTCACAGAGTGCCATGTTAGATTCTGTCCGTGAGAGGTACTGCTGGTAGACCTGGAAGATGGCAGTCAAGAGGGCAACAGATGCCTGCTGCAGACAGGAAGCTGAGTTCACACCTACTGCTTGGCTTCTGAGATCACTGGTCGCTTCTCCTGGCTTCCAGCCTTCTGAAAATGGCCTGCTGTTCTGCTGAGGATTTCCAGGTTTCCAAAAGTGGCTTCTTGACCTTTGCTCCCTTAAACCATCTAACAGTTGATTTCACCTCTAGTTTACTCTAGCTGCATGAAGTCGATTGCTTTATACAGCATACCTCAAGTGGCATCTGTTTCCTTGACTGAACTCCAATTCTCAGGATCCGTTGCTGGTGCTTCTTGTGTTTCACTTACCCCCAAACTGAAATTTTTGTTTCTTACTTAATTGGAACTCTCTATTGTTTTGTCCATGAATGTTGAGTCTGTTTTCTGTAGGCTTCCTCCAGTATTATGGGAGGAATGGACAGTCCAGAGCTTACTGTGCAGAAGCTTTTCTTCTGAACAAGGAAGACCCATTCTTTTGGGGTATTGTTTTCTTCTCCACAAACACCCATACTCTATGCCTTTGCTGGGCAACAGTCATTTGATGTCTGCTGCTCTGTATAACCATGTATATTCCAACTGTGTCTCTGCAACTAATTTCACTAACAGTGCGCCTGCCTGTTCCCTTATATCCACCACCTCTGAGCTTGGGTCATCCTTAGAGCCACATCCTCCTTTCTAGCAGCTGGGTTCTGTGTATTTTGGAATTTTAATTCCTCCCCTTCTAATCCAGCCTCACTTGCTTTCCATCTAACATTCTGTCTGTGTAGTTTGTATTGATAGAAATGTGTTCATGCCGAATTACCTTTTGACACTTCAACAGTAAAAGAGGGATATAATATATAATCAAAAGTATCCATTATTTATACTCATACCACTTCATGGCAATGTGGGTGCATTTCCATGAAGACAAGCCTAATTTCAATTAGACCTGCATCATGTTAAAAGGTGTTTTTCTTTTTTTTTTTTTTAAAGATTTTATTTATTTATTTGACAGAGAGAGAGAGATCACAAGTAGACAGAGAGGCAGGCAGAGAGAGAGGAGGAAGAAGGCTCCCTGCTGAGCCAAGAGCCCGATGTGGGCCTCGATCCCAGGACCCTGAGATCATGACCTGAGCTGAAGGCGGAGGTTTTAACCTACTGAGCCACCCAGGTGCCCTGTTTTTCTTTTTTTGATGGAACTGAGATCAGCAAAAGTTTGAAGAAGGTAACTCAACTGTCAAATTTCCCAGGAACCTTTATCTTTTATGCTCTCAGTCACCTGTCTTTCTCTTTTACTAGCTCCTTTCAGGATGTCTCCCTTCTTTCCTTCATGAACAGGACCACCACCCACTCATAATTTTCCTCCCACATTAGGGTTTGAAATGCCTTCAGCTTCCTCCATTAAAACCACATTTCCCTATCAAAAACAATTTCAGGGAAATAATGAGCTGTCCATTTGCTAAGAATTCTAGATATACGTATATTTTTTAGATTTTATTTATTTATTCACCAGAGAGAGAGAGATCACAAGTAGGCAGAGAGGCAGGCAGGCAGAAAGGAGGAAGCAGGCTCCCTGCTGAGTAGAGAGCCGGATGGGGCCCTCAGTCCCAGGACCCTGAGATCATGACCTCAGCTGAAGGCAGAGGCTTTAACCCACAGAGCGACCCAGGCACCCAAGAATTCTAGAGGATTCTGCTGAGGATTTCCAGGTTTCCAGAAGTGGCTTCTTGACCTTTGCTCCCTTAAACCATCTAACAGTTGGTTATTTAAATATTTAATATTAGATGTTTAAAATTAGATGTTTCCAAACTGAGGAAAGAGTTGCAGAATAGATTACTGCTTCCATTTTCCAAGGCTGTATTTCAAAATGAAATAGAATTTAATGATATAAAATTTTTAGCTTTTTTTGTATTTTCAATCAATATGCCCATATCTCGCTAAAAATGAATAAAAACAGGAGCTTATAATAAAAGGAAACAACCTCCTGCACTTCCCCAGCCCTATCTCACTCACCAGAGGCAATGACATTTCATCATTTCTGGTTTAAATACTTCTGGTAGTTTTCTTTGTATTTCTAAATAATATGCTTATGCTACTAGTTTTTATTTATCTACATTATTTTTCCTGCAGTACAGATGACTATTTAGCTTAGATACTTATTCATTTTTATTATATCTTACTCAGTTTCGGCTGCTATGACAAAAATACTACAGACTGGTGGCTTACACAACAGAAATTTATTTCTCACAATTCTAGAGATTAGAAAGTCCAAAATCAGGATATCAACATGGGGGCTTTTGATGAGAGCCCAGCTCCTGGTTTGTAGACAGTTGTCTTCTGACTATATCCTCACATGGCCAAGAGTAGAGAAAACTCTAGTCTGTCTATCCCCTACAAAGGCACTAAACTCATTCATGAACCTTCTGGAACTAATTCTCTCAAATCCTCTATTTTCAAATACACTGAAGAATTAGGCTTCAGCATATGCATTTGAGGAAGGGAACACAAATATTTGGTTGATAGCATATTATGACTTTAATTATTTTGTCCCTTTCTTTTCTAAGTTGTCTTTTCTGAAAGAAAAATCAAATATTAAACTTAATGAATTGATCTCCTACATATCATTGCTTTTATTTACTATTTTTAAAAAAGATTTTATTTTTTTGAGAGAAAGTGCCTGAGAGAGAGCTATAGAGAACATGAGCAGGGGAAGGAGCAGAGGGAGAGGCAGACTCCCCATGGAGCAGGAAGCCAGGGGTGGGTCTCAGGGCTAAACCCCAGGATGCTGGGATCACAACCTGAGCCAAAGGCAAACCCTTATACCCGACTGAGACACACAGGTGCCCCTCATCACTATTTCTGTCACTTTTTTTATATGTACTAGTGGGTTCCTTGACTAGTTTTTCTCATGAATGTTTTACTACTTTGTTCCTTTTTTCCTACCAACTACTTGTTTTGTGGATACAGTTTTCTTCAAATCACAGAGTATTAGATCGTTTCATGAAACATTTTTAAAGTTCTCTTCTGTATTCTGAATGAGCTGTTTTTTCCGTGACCAGATCAGTCTGCTTGTCTATTTTGATCTTTCTCTGTTAGCTTGCACATTTTCTTCAAGTATTTAGTGGTTCTTGATTGTCTGGTGGTAATATGAGTAATGTATTTCCTCTCCCTCCTTCCCCTCCTGTGACACTGCATTTATCTTCATATTCCTTTATAAAATTGAAAGGAATGAGATTTCCTGAAAGTTTTTGGTACGTGGATAGATTTGTTGCCTTACAAACTCTGGTTCCGAGTGTGCGGGTGACTAGGTTGTGATTGTTTTGTGTTGGACGTTTTTTGTTTTGTTTTTGTTTTTTCCTGTTTTGTTTTGTTTTCCTGGTGGTTTGAGAGAAGGGCAACAATGTATCGAAATAGAGAGAGCTTTGTGACTGCCGGAGCTACTTGCGTCCAGGTAGCCCATTCAGCTTTCTTCAGAGAGGACTCTGAATGGGAGTTGCCTGGGGCACAAGGTCCTTGCTGCTCTTGGGGGCTGTGGGTGCTGCTCTCACAGACCCACTTGCTTCTCCAGGATTAGCCCTAGTTTGGCTCCCATCTTTCATCGGATTTGCTGTCTCCATGCTAGCCCCGTTCCTGGGACCAAGGTCACAGATTTCTCAGTTCTGCCGTCAGTCCCCACTCTTCCATCAGATTTATATGTCTCATTAATTAAATGTCTCCTCAACTGAGAACCCCCTTCATTCTTTATGTCATTTGGAGTGACACCTTTTCTGCTCATTTGCTATCATTTCAGTGGGATCTAGCTGTCCACCACCTAGAACCAAGAGTTTGGATATTACATTTCAAGTTTTTTCAATTTTTAATTTTATTAAGTAAAATAAAGTTTACATTTATGACCTCAGCAAGACCCACTTTTCTTTTTTTTAAAAAGATTTTGTTTATTTGATAGAGAGAGACACAGTGAGAGAGGGAACACAAGCAAGCAGTGGGAGAGGGAGAAGCAGGCTTCCCGCTGAGCAGGGAGCCCCATTTGGGGCTCCATCCCAGGATCCTGGGTTTCATGACCTAGGTGAAGGAGATACTTAACCTACTGAACCACCCAGGCGCTCCTTCCCTCTTTTCTTTAACCAGGTCCAACATAGCAACATATGTATTCCTGTGCTTTCTTTAATATCCATTTCACTAAGTCTTTAAAAAAAATCTTATGTAAAATTTGTTCCTTAACCAGTTAAATTATATATTACACTTCTCATTAAATTTTTTAAATTGTAAGGTAAATTTTCTATAGCTTATTAAGGAGAAAAATAGTTTGGTTTATTTCTATTCATCCAGCTTGTTGTTCAAAAATAATAATTCAATAAATGATAGATTTTTCTCGTGATAAATTTTCTAGGGTGTTAGTTTTTAAAAATTTTGCCTATGTCATTTGTTTAAATTGTCTATATCATTTCGTGTTCTACATCTATGATAAACATAAAAGAAATTTGTTTTAAAAACAAGTAAAATATTTCTGTAGGAATAATTTCTGAAAACTCAGATAAGATACTTAAAGTTGTGGGGAATGTGGACGGCATAGTCAGTTAAGCATCTGACTCTTGGTTGTGGCTCAGGTAATCATCTCGGGGTCCTCAGATGGAGTCCTCGCCCCTCACCCCCACCCTCTTTCTCTCTCTTTAAAATAAGTAAAACCTAAAAAAGATACTTGAAGTTTTTCTGTTGATAAGTAAGAGAATAGTGTATTTCTATATTTTGCTAGTGCTTCATCCTACATGAAAAGTTATTTTTGTTTTACTGGAGTGTACTGGACAGGGGCAAAGTGTTTTGAGGTGTTGGAAGTAGGACTACCGATAAAATACAGGATACCCCACTTAACCTTGAATTTAAACAGTGACTTTTTTTTTTGTATATATGAATGACTTATTCGTTTTCCTACTGTTGCTAAATCTGGTATGCCTAGTTGGAAGTGATGGAAAGAAAGGAAGTAGATAGGGGTTTCCCATCAAAATGCTTTAACTCAATTGACTTTATGCTTTTGAGTTTTATTAAAGAATGATGGATGGCATATTTGCATTTTCTTCAAAACTGTTATTTTAAGTTTTATGTTTCTTTTCTATATAAAGATGCATGTGACGACTTTCTCTTAGAATTTGGAGCTGGGGGGGGCACCTCAGTGGCTCAGTCGGTTAAACATCTGCCTTTGGCTCAGGTCATGATCCCAGAGTCCTGGGATCGAGCCCCACATCGGGCTCTTGCTCAGCAGGGAGCCTGCTTCTCCTTCTCCCACTCCCCCTGCTTGTGCTCTCTCTCTCTCTCTCTCTCTCTCTCTCTCTGTCAAAGAAATAAAATATTAAAAAAAAAAAAAGAATTTGGAGCTAGAAAAAAGATGCTCTTTCCCAAAGAATTATCATGATTCCTTTAGCCCATTGTGGGTATTTTTGTTCCTTTGACTAATAAGAAATTTAAAACTGATTTCATATGAAATGTAGTACTCACATTATATTCACAGCAAAATTTCTCCAGTTCTAATTTTATATTTAGTCTTGGATTTTTCTTCCATATATTAAGGTTAAATGATTATTATGTCTTTACATCATTAAAATTTTTTCAGTATTTATAGTTTAAATTATAACCATTAAAATAAAGTGAATATTTAAAAATATCTGTACCTTATGTATAATAGTTTGCTGGCTTTAATGATATCCAACAATATAGGTTTCCCAAGTATCCCAGTGATGGAAGCCTACTTTCAATAATTTTAACACTAGGGCAGTATTAAAACTAATATTGTCCAATACATCTTAAGAATCATGTATTTTGCCAGTGTAAAATGATCTTCTCTGTTTATAAAGGGAAAGTGTAATCATAAGGACAGAGTAAGGAAAGAACATTATCAAAAATTTTCATGAAAAGAATTGCATCCTTATGAATTAAGGTTATTTCTAGATGTCACGGTTTCTGGTTTTTATTTCAGATACTATGAAGATAATAAACATAACAAGAAAAAACCACATAACACCTTGACACCTCAGATAACCTTGCTTTCTCATCTTTCAGAAATTATAATAATGAAAATGCATAATTGCATAGAAGAAGAGAAAGCAGTAAACAAACTACTGGACTTGAGAGTACTAAACTACCTCTTATGTCAAGAAAAATTAGAATATTTATGATTTTGTACTATTACTATTACAGTTTAATTTTAAAATAGCAAAGGCAGGGAAGTTTTTGAAATTAAGAAATGTATCTTGTTGATTTACTGATGCTGTCACATAATCTCAGTAAATTGCTGCAAGTTTAGGAACTTGCCATTGTCACAAACAGGTTCTGTGTGAATGGGTGAATGTTCTTATCCATTTTGTGAGGACAGCTAAAGAAATAGAAAACACAGTTTAAGCAAAGCCTAGGTCTAAATATTTAAAGATATTTTCTTTTAAATAAATTAACTTAAAACTATAAACTTACCCCTAAGTACCATTTGAGGTGATTACCAACCTCTTGCTATTTACATGTTCTGATAGACATTCAGTTCTAAAGATTTATAATTTCTCTTTTTATTACCTTTTTCTGGTTCTTGGGTTATTTGGGAGTGTTTTTGTTTCAAATATATTGGTTTTTGCCATCTTTTACTGTTGATTTATTTAAATACAGTGATGTTAGTGAATTTTATCTATGTGATAAGGTTTGAGAATTGTTAGGAATTCTTATGTTTCATGTGAATTTGAAAAGAATGTGTAGTCTCTGTTCACCCCTTTTAAAATATTTTGCATTCATTTGTTGATTTATTTAAATACAGTGATGTTAGTGAATTTTATCTATGTGATAAGGTTTGAGAATTGTTAAGAATTCTTATGTTTCATGTGAATTTGAAAAGAATGTGTAGTCTCTGTTCACCCCTTTTAAAATATTTTGCATTCAATATTTTGTTTTTTATCAATGTTGGTTTTGTGCTTTAAAAATGTCTTCTTAAAATATTCTATTTATTGGGTACAGGATTCTCTTATGTTAGGCTTTTTAATTCACTTAAGTTTTTTTTACTTCTTATGAATTTTTGTCTGCTTGAATGATCTATCAGTTTCTTAGAGAAGTCTATTAAACACCCCTATTCTTGTTATTCTATTGAGTTTTACTTTATTTATTTTGAGAAATAAAAGAATGTTTCTTTTTCTTTCTGATTCTTCAATAAAATATGAAAATCATACTTTATACTGCTAGCAGTATTAACCATCCTTGAGTACCAAAACTTTACATATTTACCTTAGTTTGAACTGTGTCACATACCAACATATAAGGAGAATATGAAAGCTGAGCGGTTCACATGTGTCTATTTCATTTTCCCCTTTTAGAAGAGAAGAAGCAGTATGTCAAGTGTATTTTAGTAAAGCTGGGGGGCGTGTGGGTAGGGAGAAGAAAAGACATTACATGTATGTTACAAAAATTTTTTAATTATTTTTCAAGAGTTTTATTTATTTGACAGAGAGAGGGGGGAGAGAGCACAAGAAGCAGGAACAGCAAACAGAGGGAGAGGGAGAAGCAGGCTCCCCACTGAGCAGAGACCCAGTTCTAGGCTTGATCCCAGAACTCTGAGATCATGACCTGAGCCAAAGGCAGATGCTTAACTGAGTCACCCAGGCGTCCCTACAAAAAGTTTTAATTTCACTTAGATTTTAGACTCCGCAGTTCCAGGAGAGTGGCAGGTGCTAGAAGGAGAAAGAAAGAAAGAAAGAAAGAAAGAAAGAAAGAGAGAGAGAGAGAGAGAGAGAGAGAGAGAAAGAAAGAAAGAAGGAAAGAAGGAAGGAAGGAAGGAAGGAAGGAAGGAAGGAAGGAAAGAAAGAAAGAAAGAAAGAAAGAAAGAAAGAAAGAAAGAAAGAAAAAGTTGAAGAGCAGCCTTAAAGATTCAACCTCAATAATTGCTGTCCTAAATGAAATGATTCTAAAACAGAGAGTTTGATAGTCAGCACAAAGCGTTTCCAGAAAATATTCATAGTACAGGCAGGGAGATGCCCCAAGTTTCCATCCCCATCCTTACTGCCCAAATGCTAGATGTTTGGACCGTTTCGCTTACACCCATGGTCTCTGGTCTGAGGTGTATGAAAAAGGGGCAATTTAGAGAACCCCTGACACCCATCTGTGATATAGAAGAGCAAAATAGTGCTTATTGCTGGGTTTGGGAATTTTTTTTTAATTTTATTTTTTCAGTGTTCCAAGATTCATTGTTTATGCCCCACAACCGGTGCTCCATGCAATACGTTGCCCTCAGTACCCACCACTAGGCTATCCCATCCCCCCACCCCCTCCCTCCAAGACCTTCAGTTTGTTTCTGAGTACAAAGTCTCTCATGTTTCGTTTTCCTCCCCGAATTACCCTACTTCCCATTTCTTTTCCTTCTCCTACTGTCCTCTATATTACCCCTTATGCACCACAAGTAAGTGAAACCATGTGATACTTGACTTTCTCTACTTGGCTTTTTTCACTCAGCATAATCTCTTCCAATCCGGTCCATGTTGCTACAAAAGTTGAGTATTCATCCTTTCTGACGGAGGCATAGTATTCCATTGTATATATGTACCACATCTTCTTTATCCATTCATCTGTTGATGGGCACCTTGGCTCTTTCCACAGTTTGGCGATTGTGGCCATTGCTGCGATGAACATTGGGGTGCATATGGCCCTTCTTTTCACTACATCCGTATCCTTGGGGTAAATCCCAGTAGTGCAATTGCAGGGTCATAGGGTAGCTCTATTTTAAATTTTTTAAGGAACCTCCACACTGCTTTCCAAAGCGGCTGCACCAGTTTACATTCTCACCAACAGTGTAAGAGGGTTCCCCTTTCTCCACAGCCTCTCCAACACTTGTTGTTTCCTGACTTGTTAATTTTGGCCATTCTGACTGGTGTGAGGTGGTGTGTCAGTGTGGTCTTGATTTGAATAAAGATATGGAACACTTCACGAATTTGCGTGTCATCCTTGCGCAGGGGCCCTGCTATCTTCTCTGTGTTGTTCCAATTTTAGTATATGTGCTGCCGAAGCGAGCACTGGGAATTTGTTTTATAGCATTCATACTGATTTTGCTGTTTAAAATCACTTTTCGTCAAGCATGTAGATGAAGGCGTGTGATACATTTATGCTCCTGACTAAGGATAGCAGCGAGGTTTCTGGAAGCCACATTCAGACAAGATTCGACTACTTTTGAAGTAAACAGAAGCTCTGCAAACTTTGGAGACATGATAAGTGAAATTTTCTCAAGTACTGAGATAAGCTACCAACAACTGCACTATTTACTATTGAAGTGAATAGTAACATGGTAATATTAGTAATATTAGTAGCAATAGCAGATTTGACTACACTGTTGGGTAAATAGGAGTTAACCCTCTACCAATATAGGTGTGTACACAAGATATTGTGTACAATATCTTGGGGTTTGTTGTATACTTTTGTGGACATTCCACTCTGTGGCAGAGTTGCAGCAATTATGAACAAATAATAGGAGCTAAATCTGGGCAGGCATTTTCCCATGAAAACTATGTTTTTCCCCTTAATTACCTTTTCTCCTCCTAATTACATTTTTAGATGCTGTATTATTAATATAGCCAGTCATAGACAATGAATTAGAGAAAGTTTATATGAGCTGATAGGTTTTTGTTTTGCCAATTTTACTTTTCTTTCTAGAAGCCCAGATAAAATTAAGATTTATTAGGAGGATTCAGTTTACTGAAATTTATATGAACAGAGACAGAAAGTGTAAACCAATGAATTTTTTTTTAAGATTTTTATTTATTTATTTGACAGAGAGAAACACAGCCAGAGAGGGAACACAAGCAGGGGGAGCGAGAGAGGGAGAAGCAGGCTTCCTGCAGAGCAGAGAGCCCGATGTAGGACTCAATCCCAGGACTCCGGGATCATGACCTGAGCCGAAGGCAGTCGCTTAATGACTGAGCCACCCAGGCTCCCCCACCAATGAATTTTTATAGAAGAAATAGAGAAAGTTATTGAGAAGTAACAAGCACAAAGAGACATTAGGCCTAGATGATTACACAAGGTAACTTAACTAAACTTTCAGAAACCACATAGTGCCAGTGTTCTAAAATTGTTTCAGAGTATAGCAAATAATGGAAAATACCAGTGCTTTTAGTGATTGGAAGTATAACATGAAAACCTGGTCCTGATAATGATACTACAAAAAAAGAAAACCACAGACCTATATCATTTATGATGATTGATGCAAAAATCTTAAATGCAATATTAGAAATAAATTCCTAAGCCACATTAAGAAAACAACACAGCATGACCTGTTTTGTTTTTGTTTGTTTGTTTGTTTGTTTGTTTTGTTTTTTTGTTTTTTTTGACACCAGGAGTACAAGGATGTGGGTAGGATTCTTACTAATAGGTCTATGCAGAAAAATCATTGATTACCTCTACAGAAATTTTCTATAAGAATATTAAACTACAATGAATGGATACTTTCTGAACATGATAAGATTAAGGGCCAGAAAAACACATATGAAAAATATATGTACTAAAAATTGTTTATATGAAATTAAAATCTCATTGAGTATCCTGTATTTTGCTAAATCTGATCATCTTAGATACAATGTATGTACCTCAATTCTAAAAATGGTTCTTTATTTAACAGGGAAACACTGGAGGCATTTCTACTAGCATTAGAAACAAAGCAAATGAGCCTCACTATCTCCAGGACTGTTCCATTGTTCTAGCAAGGTTAGCTAGAACAATTTCTTATTAGCTAGAGCAAATTCTTATAGGCATAAGAATTGTGAAAAAACTTGGGACTTAATCATAAAAGTAAAATAATGCAGCAAGGTATTAAGGTATAGGTTTAACATTCAAAAGTAACATCTTAAAAGTAATAATCTCTTAGAATATATGACAAATGAGAAAACCTCTCTTATAATAGCAGTGAAAAAGATATTTAAGAATAAACCTAAAAATAAACATACAAAACCAGGAAACTTTTGGAAGTGTTGGAAATCGTTTGTATTTTGATTGTGGAAGTGGTTTCAGAAGTATATACACCTGTCAAAACTCATCAAATTGTAAACTTTAAATGAATGATATTTAGGGTCTGTAAATCTCAGTGAAGTTCATCTAAGGATAAGTGGGCAAAACCTATACAAAGAAAACTATAAAACACTCCTAAAGATTCAAGGGACTCAGGCAAATGGGCTTCTCTCTTCTTATATAGGACAGCTCATCAAAATTTTAGTTCTGCATAAGTTAACTTACAGTCTTATTGCTATCCCAATAAATATGCCAACTATCTTTTTTTTCCTGAAGGTTGGCATGTTGATATTAAGGCTCATGTGGAAAAAAAAATCGAAGAATATCTGGAAAAGTACTAAAAAAGAAAAGCCAGGAGGGGGTCTAGGACAACCAGCCACTAAAACATTTTTCAAAGCCTCTCTATTTAAAACACTGTGGCACTTTGTACCAGAAATTGAGTAGACAAATCAATGAAATGCAGTATAAAGTCCAGAAATAGACTCAAGTACATATGGGTATTTAGTAAATGATAAAAGCAATATCTTAAGTCTGGGCAAAGAGATACTGTGATAAATGATATCAGGATAACTGGATAGCCATTTGGAAAAATGAAAGACATACCACACAAAAATAAACTACAAATGAATCAGAAATAATTAAAATTGTACAAGTATTAGAAGAAAATAAAGGTGAATCACTCTACAACCTGGGAGTAGGAAAAGGTTTGTTTTGTTTGTTTGTTTGTTTAGTTTTTTTTTTTTTTTAAGATTTTGACAGAGACACCACAATCAGGCAGAGTGAGAGGCAGGAGAAACAGACTTCCCAGTGACCAGAGAGCCTGATGTGGGGCTCGATCCCATGTTCCTGGAATCATGAGCAGAAGGCAAATTCTTAACTAACTGAGACACTCAGGCTTCACTAGGGAAAGGTATGCTAACTATGACTCAATCTGGATGCAATAAAAAGAAAGCATTGCCCTTATATAAAAAAAATTATTCGGCCTCACTTAGAAGTAAAAATTAAAACTACACTGGATCTCAAAATCTGCTCCACCATCAGGTTGACAAAAATTCAAAAGCTTGACAGTGCATTCTGTTGGGTGAGATTATGTGGAAGCAAACATTCTCATACACTGTCGATGAGGATACCAAATGATGTAACTCCTAGGGAGGGGAGCTGGTAATATATAAGAAAACCACACAGCATTTACAACCACAGTGAGAGGCCCCTAGGTGGTTTGGTGGGTTAAACCACAGACTTTTTAAAAAAAATATTTTATTTATTTGACAGGAACACAGCGAGAGAGGGAACAGAAGTAGAAGGAATGAGAGAGGGAGAAGCAGGCTTCTGGTGGAGCAGGGAGCCCGATGCGGGGCTCTATCCTGGGACTCTGGGATCATGACCTGAGTAGAAGGCAGATGCTTAACGACTGAGCCTCCCAAGCACCCCAAACCACAGACTCTTGATCTCTGCTTGGGTCATGATCTTGGAGTCTTGAGGTCCAGCCGCATGTTGGCTGGGTACACAGCAGAGAGATTTTTCTCCCTCTCCCTGTGCCCCTTACCCTGGTTGCCCTCTCTCCCCCAAACAGAGCTTAGAAAAGAAGAGAAAAGAAAAGAAAAGAAAAGAAAAGAAAAGAAAAGAAAAGAAAAGAGAAAAGAAAATAAAAGAAAAGGAAAAAGAAAAGAAAAGGAAAAGGAAAAGAAACAAAAGAACAATGAAACATCATTGATTGACTTCTAGAAGGGTTAAGACTGACCACACCAAACAATAGTGAAAATGTAGCTTAACTGGAACTCTCATACATTGTGGTTGGGAACATAAAATAGCTCAGCATTTTTTCCCCTCAGCATTTTCTTAAACAGTTAAACATATGCCTACCATACATCTCAGCTATTCAAATTCAGTCCAGATTTACTATAAAATATTAGTGAAAGCTGCATGGTAAACCATCAATGGGGCGAAGAAGCTTGTGATACAATCCCACCTTAACACTATATTTTTATTTTGGTCTGTTGGTTATAAGTGCAGGCTCTGAGACAGACCTGGATTTGAACTCTATTTGTTAATCAAAGGTTCAGGCAAGTAATTATCTTCAGTTCTTTCACCTGGGCTGTTGTGATAGTTAAGTGAAATAATGAATGTAAAGCCCCTAGAGTATAGTGAACACAATAAATGTTACCAATTTGTATTAATAGTATTTTCGGAAAGAAAACAATATTATGTTAACATTTAATAGATCTTTACTATACACACACCCACACGAAATAAGAAGCCTCCTTGCAGACCACAATGACTTCTCATCTCAACATAACTCTAGGAAAGGCCTGGGGAACTAACTGGACACTGTTCAAAAACGTGATTTATATAAAACTCAGGACCCATTATGTGTAACAGCAGGCAGAACGCCTCTGAATGCACCTCCAGGTGCTCCTAGGGAGGAGAAAATCTTCAGGCTACTGAGGAATTCGTCCCCTGCCAGTCCAGGAGCCGGGTCCAAACCACGCTTGGCGTGGGGAGCTTGCGTGAGCCCAGATGGCTCGCTTTAGGACGACTGGCAGCTCAGTGCAAGCCTCGCCCAGCAGCGCCCCTCTGCGGCGGTTGAGCCCCTCGGTGCAGGTGCGCGCGGCACGCGCCTCCAGCCTTCGCCTCCTCCCGGTCTGAGGCCGCACGCGCATGCGCGGTTAGCAGTCGCTGCTGGGCGGCCGCCGGCGGGATTGGTCTGGGGAAACGCGGGGACCAAGTGGCAGCGACTCGGACATCTGAGCTGCCACTGCCGAAAACGGGCCCGCAAGACAGGTGCGTGGTCAGTAGGCCACTTGGCTGCTGCTCTTTCCGCTCGGGATACGGTGAGGAATGGGAGTCATTGCTTCTGTGTCCGGGGCGAGGATTCCTGGGCCGCACCCCTTTCTTTGGCGACCCGCCAGCTGAACAGGTTGAGGCCAGGAGAGGGGCTGGCTGTTGAGTTCGGGGACGGGGGTGCCCCGAGCGAGGTTCTTGGGTGGGCTCTCCCCAGCTCGGGAGGTGGAAAGCCAGCCACGGGCGGCGGGAGTTGATGCCACACCGGGTCCGTTGGGTCCTCCCGAACTGCTGTGTCCACCTGCTGCGCTGAGGGCGCTGGGGCGCAGAGAAGACTGGTGCCTTCTCCATCCCGGCTGGTCCCTGAGGGCTTGAGCGGCCCCAGAGAGCCGAGTCCGTTATTCCAGCGGTTACCATTTCAGCCCCGTTCCAAGCTCGAGCCCCGGGGCGCGCTCCGGAGGGGTGTACGGAGGGCCGGGGAGTGTCTGGGCGCAGCTTACCCTACCCGCTAGTTTTCACTAAAACGTGAACAAAACCAAAAAAGGCGCAGTTTACGCGATCCCCGCCTCTGTAAAGGCGAAGAGACCCAACCCTCTTAGCAGTGGGAGCCTGTAATTCCTGGCTGCTCCCTAGATGCGCTGACTGGAGCCCCGTGGGCGTCACCTGGGAGAGCGCGGGAGGGTTGGGTTGAATCCAGTGAAGCCCTAATTACTATGGGCTCATTATGGCCTAAAGCCTGTTTACGATCAATCGGACACTTTAGCTGATTTTATTTATAGCAACGCCCAAGCAACAAGGAGGAGGCATTTGCTTGGGATTTAAAAGCAAGTGGCGACAGCGCTCAAAACGGGGAGAGAGAGAGTGGCCACTGGAAGGAATCTCAAATCAGAAAAAAAAAATTAAAAGTTAACTTATTTTGAAACTTTTTGATTCATAAAAGCCATCAAAACCCTGATCTAGTCTTAAGATTTTGCTTGCTTTAAAATTTTTGCATCACTCTAGATCATTTAATCACTTTAGGTAGCCTTCCTTTGGTAATTGTAAATTAGCCTCTTTCACTTCACATTTCTGCCTTCTCATTTGGTGGGTTTGATCTTATAATACCATTTAGACCTACCCCCAAAATCTTAGAGCAAGATTATTTATATTATCTAGTTGATAAAGTTAATTATTGTGTATGAATGATATAAGTATGTTGATGGATATCTAGAAATTGAACAATGTTATAAGTTTTACTGTTAGTAAGTCTTAGTGCTCTTAAGTAGAAAGCTAGAATTGTCAATTTTAATGGACCTTTAAATCATGTAGTTTGACCCTTCCAGTTGACAAATGAAAAACAACAAGTCCCAAGCAGTTTTAACTTGTTGCCTTTTTAATAATAGAACTAGGAGCTTGGTGTGATGGTGCCAAGTTCAGTGTATTTTCTGTTATATCATTCTGTAGTTGAGTTCCTCCTGAAGGAGCAGGACAACTGAAACTTTAAAAATAGTAATTTTCAAACTCTATACTTTTGAGGCATACAGGTGTTGGGTGAGTCCTCAATCGGCCATTGAAAATGAACAGCAGAAAGGCATTTCAGTTATGAGATACAGCATACAGAATATTATTAAAGTATTACATACATAGGTGAGTGTTGAAGGGAGTGAAAGAAATAAGTCTTAAAAGGACAGATTTTTGCTGAGAACTGCAGAGAACTGCTGTACATTTTTATAAACAGTAAAATAAGACTTGTTTTAGAAAACTCATGCTAGAGAGAAGGTGGAGGAAAGATTTAGAGACTGGCAAGATTGAAAGTGAAGAGGCAAAGTGGGAGTTTGCTAATCTACGTCAGAAATGATAGATTCCTAAATCAGGTTGTGGCTAGAAAAAGACATTTAAGAAATGCCCAAGTGTGTTCAGCTACCAATGACATAGGGGATCCATGAGAAAGAATAGTCTTAAGATAACAGCAAAGTAACTTGATGGGTTTAGTTGACTGGAGATACAGATAATGGAGGAAGAACATTCAGGAGATAGAGAGACAGGTTTGGGAGGAAAGACTAAGTTCAAATTAGCAGAAGCTTCGGAACATCCTTGAAGATGGATAGTGATTTGAAATTACGGAGTGGCTTTTTTTTTTTTTTTAAGATTTTATTTATTTGACAGAGAGAAACGCAGCCAGAGAGGGAACACAAGCAAGGGGAGTGAGAGAGGGAGAAGCAGGCTTCCCGCAGAGCAGGCAGCCCGATGCGGGGCTCGATCCGGGGTCTCCGTGATCATGACCTGAGCCGAAGGCAGTCGCCCAACCAACTGAGCCACCCAGGCGCCCCCGGAGTGGCTTTTGAGCTGTGGGTAAGATCTGGGAATTCTTGGCTAGCTTTTATAGGTAGAAGCCAAGAGTATATGTCATGTGAGAAGAGTGCCTAGGGACGAAACCTTAAGGAATAGCAACATTCACAGAAGATTGGAGAAAGTGCCTGTGCACAAGTCTAAGAAAAGGAAGAGAATCAAGAATCAGGAAAACCAAGGGAGGAGGTGGTTCCATGAAGGAGGGGGTCAGGAGGAACAATAGGCAATAGAACTGAAGAATGTCATCGTACTTTTCAGTGAAGACTTCCTTTATAGTGACAGTTTCAAAGAAGCTGTGATCAAGGAACCCAGGAATAATAGGAATATTAGTTGCCACTGCTGCCATAACTAATTACTACAAATGTCGCGTCTTACAGCAATGCAAATTTATTTTCTCTAGTAGTTCAGTAGGTCAGAAGTCTGACACAGTTCTCACTGAGCTGACATCAGGGTGTCAGCTGGGCATCATTCCTTACTAGAAGGTCTGGGGAAATTCCGCTTCCTTGCTCATTCAGGTTGGTGGCAGAATTCAGTTTCTTGTTTTCATAGGACTGAGGTTCCTGCTTCCTAGCTCACTGTCAGCTGAGGGCTGTTTTAGCCGCTAGAGATCACTCACATTCCTGGCTCAGGGCTCCCTTCCTCTATCTTCCAGGTCCGTCTGGTGGGTGGAGTTCCTCTCACTCTCAAATCCCTTTTACCCATCTCTCATGGACTTCCACTTCTACTTTAAAGGGTCTGTGTCATTATATTGGGCCCATCTAGATAATGCAGAGTATTCCCCTTATTTTAGGGTAATCTAATTAGCAACCTTAATTCCATCTTTAGAAGCCCCTTTTGCTGTGTAAGGTAACATTCACAAGACGCAAAGATTAGGGTGCAAACATCTTTTGGGGGGTCATTATTCTGTCTACCATAGGAAGTTAGAAGTATGTAACAATTAATAAAAACATTCTTTCTATCTTTTGTTAGGGAGAGGAGATACCTAGAAACATTTATGTTATCCAATATGTGATCATTATAGTTATCAATAGTAAGCCAATTATCTTCTTAAATATCCTGAAATTTATGTAAACACTGTAAAATTTTAAAGGATCATAGTAATGTATTACCATGAATTTGTTAGTTTTTATATTTTTATATAATCTTAGCTACTTAAATCTTTGCTAGAAAGATTTTAAAAGCTCTTTAAACTAACTATATATATTTACATAAGTCATAGTTTGGATACACATAAAAATACGGGTTTTCAAATATGAAACGTACTGGAATATATGTCTAAAGGATGGAATATAAAATATATAGCCTTGTATTTTATAGACCTAGGACTTTAATCCCATTTGGTGAGGATTAAATAATTAAACCTTCTAACCTTAGAGCCTTAATAAAAGGAATGTATAACCTAAAACTTGACCTAACTTTGAGTCTTCCCTCTCTATTTAGCAGCACTCTGTGTTCTTGAGTAAGAATACACTTTCTTTGTGTATAAACGGGATGCTAATACCTTCACCACAGAGTGCTGCAAAGATTAGAATTGATATGTTTGAAAATAGAATGTCCTTGAGACAGCACTTCTAATTCTTCTTGTCCCACTCTTCCCTTTCAGTTCCTTCATCATATGCTGCTTGTTTTGTTCTTGTCCTAGGGAAATGACTCCTTTCTCTCTTTTGCATCTCACTTGATTGTTTAAAAAACTTTTTTTAGGATTTTATTTATTTGAGAGAAAGAGGGGGAGAGAGAGAGAGAGAGAGAGAGAGAGAGCGAGAGAGAGCGAGCACAAGCACAAGCACAAGCAGGGGGAACAGCAGAGACAGAGGGAGAAGCAGACTCCCTGCTGAGCAAGGAAACTGATGCTACTCTAGATCCCCAGGTCCTGGAATCCTGACCTGAGCCGAAGGCAGATGCTTAACCGACTGAGCCACCCAGGTATCCCTTTTAAAAGAAACTTTGTTAAAGGCTTTATTTATTTATTTATTTATTTATTTATTTATAGAACATGGGGGGAGGGGCCAAGGGAAAGGAAGAGAGAGAATCTCAAAAGGACTCCATACCAAGCAGGGAATCCAGATTCTGGCTGCTGGCAAATCTCAAGACACTGAGGTCAAGACCTGAGCTGAAATAATGTACACTCATAGATGTAGAGTTGAATTTAAAAAGATGATTAATTTACCCATATTAAATTAGATCATAAAATGCAAACTTTGTAGACCATTTTCTCTCTTCTCTATAGAAATGCTTTTATTGTGTTACTTACACCCATGTTCTAACAAACTTTAGAGGGCCAATGTTAGAAGTATTTGCATAACTATTTTTCTCTCAAAACAGTAGTTGCAGACATCTATTATGTAAGGATTTAGTTCATAAATTTGTCCAGCTGTTAATTCTAAAAAGGATTTTTCTTTTTAAGGATCTTGCAGATTTTTGTAGACAGCAAAACTCCCCTCATTTTATTCCTGGCTTCCCTCCAAGTGCGTAGAAAACCTTTCACTAAATATATTGCTGCAGTGTGGCCTCAAAAACAAACTCATTCCAGTTTGTTGCTTTGTAATATCTGTTTCCCTTTTTTGCCCTCTCATTTAGGCACTCATACATTTATGCATTTATTTCATTCTATAAATGTGTATCTGTTCCTATTCATCATGTACTGGTAGTCTTGGGTGCTGTGAATACAGAAAGGCAAAGGAGTTCCTGTCCTCACCAGGCTTAAATTTTTGTCTGTGTTGTGTTTTCAAGATGCTTTCAGCTATGCTTTTGTACCTGTGGGACAGTAGTATAAATCCTAAATACATCCGTTAATGTATTGTTCTAATTTTTATATCAACATGTTTTGAAAATGACATTAGTATATAACTCAAATAATATTTTTATATTCAGGATTTCATCTCTGTTCTTTCATTAATCTCAGAACTTCAGTAGTTTCTCACTTTATAGGATCAGAGCCAGATTCCTTGGAATGTTTTGTAGTACTGTGGGATCTGAATGGCAAGAAAGTTGTATTTTCAACTGTTATTTCTGCTGTTATGGTTCTTTTTCTACGTTTGCTGTATTGCTTGAGGGCTTTTCATTGTGTCTAGGTTTTTCTGATTTAGAAAAAAAAATACTGGTTTTGGTCAAAAGTATGTATTAGTTAAGGTAATGCTCAAATAAACAGAAAATAAAACTATCCCAGAGACCCAGCACAATTTCTAGCTGCTGGCATTCAGGAGGAGTGGGTGGCTGTGGCAGTTAATTGTATGTGTTCACTTGATCGAACCATGAGGTGCCCAGATACTTAGCTGGGCATTATTCTGGGTGTGTCTGTGAGGGTGTTTGGGGATGAGACTAACATTTGAATGATAGACTGAGTAATGCAGATTGCTCTCCCAAGTGTGGGCAGTCTTCATCCCATCAGTTGAAAGCCTGAACTGAACACAAAGGCTGACCCTCTAGTGAAAAAGAGGGAGTTCCTCCTGCCTGGCTGTCAGAGTTGGCCCTTCCATCTTTTTCTTTCTTTGGACTTGAGCTGAAACATTGGCTGTGTTTGGGTTTTGAGCCTACTGGCTCTCAGACTGGAACTTAGACCACTGACTTTCCTGGTTCTCAGACTCAGACTCTACTTGCATCATTGGCTTTTCTGGGTCTCCAAAGAAAATATAGTCCAGTCATGGTCCCTGGAAAACGAGAGAAAAGTGTGGTGATCAGCCAGTAGTCTGTCTCACACTTTACAACAATTATTGGGTATCCTGTGATTATCTTTCTTTTTAGAGCTCCAGCTACCTTTGATATGGGAGTGAGCATTACTTCAGTACCAGTAAACAAGCTGTACTTTATAATTTGTGATTGCGAACTCACAGTGGAGATTAAAGAGGGCTTTTTAAGTGATGTTGGTGAAACTCTTTGAGGTTGATGGGGCAGCTTGGCCTTTGTTTCAAGTATCAGCAAGAATGGTATCTCATACTTGGCCAAAGTTATTTACACTTTAATTTGCTATTGAATCAGCCTAGAAGCAGTGCAGAGACCATACATGAGATCGAAGATACAAGAAAATGGATGTACTTCTCTAGTCCCTCGCTTCTTCCTCAGGAAGGCATGAGCAATATTTGGTGATTTTAGCAATCTTTGTAGAGTAGGGAATGCACAAAAAGCTTAGAATCCTGGACATGCTAGCTTTTATGTTTGTAAGCAGGAAAGGGGGGGTTAGCATTAGCATTAAATGTTCTACCTTATACCATATAAATGAAAGCTTGCTGCACTAAACATGCAGATCTTAGGATGACTGTTAGAATCCATAAGGAAACAGAAGACTTGAGCAACACTATATACCAATTGGACCAACTAGGCGTATTTAACAACAGAGAGAAAAATTAGAACCAGTCAATTGAAATAAATATTAATACCAGATCTCCTCCAACTCATCCAAAAATCGAAGCAGGGGGAATGCTTTCAAAGTCATGCTATAAGAGCAGTATTACCCAGATACCACAGCTGGACAAAGACACTACACGAAAAGTACAGACCAATATCACTGATGAATATTGATTCAAATACACTATTTTTCTTAAGTGCACATGGAATATTTTGTAGGAGAGACCATATGTTAGGCCAAAAATCAAATCTTAATACATTTTTAAAAACTAAAATCATGGGAAAAATAAAAATAAAAAA
This sequence comes from Spilogale gracilis, assembly GCA_004023965.1. Classification (NCBI taxonomy): domain Eukaryota; kingdom Metazoa; phylum Chordata; class Mammalia; order Carnivora; family Mephitidae; genus Spilogale; species Spilogale gracilis. The sequence continues at coordinate 21,618 of PITA01023511.1, forward strand.
AATAAAAACTGAAATCATACAAAGTATTTTTTCCAATATAATGTAATGAAATGACCAATCAGTCGCATAAGGAAAACAGAAAAATCCACACATATGTGGAACTTAAACAAACACTCTTAAACAACCAAAAGGCCAAAAAGGAAATCACAAGGAAATTAGAAAATATCTTGATATAAATGAAAACAGAAATGCAGCCTACCAAAACTTAATGGGATAGTAAAAGTTTTGTTAAGAGGGATATATATAGCTGTTGTTGTTCACATTAAAAAATAAAAATCTCAAATTCACAACTTAACTTTGTACCTTAAGGAACTAGAAAAATCAAAGCTAGCAGAAGGAAGAGAAAAATAAAGACTCAAGGAGAGATCAATGGAATAGAGAGTAGATATAACAAGAGAGAAAATCACCGAAGCCAAGAGTTGGTTTTCCAAAAAGATCAACAAAATTAATTAATCTTTAGCTACATTGAGTAAGAAAAAAACAAGGACTCAACCAAAATCAAAAGTGAAAGAGGGTACATTATACCTAATTCTATAGATATAAAAAGGACTAAAGAGAATGCTATGGACAGTTGTATGCCAACAACTGAATACTCTAGATAAAATGGGTGAATTCCTAGAACATACAATCTATTAAACTAAATCATGATGAAACAGGAATTCTGAACAGACCTAGAACTAGTAAGGAGACTGAATCAGTGATCAAAAATCTCCCAACAAAGAAAAATGCAAGAGTGATATTGTAGTCTTTATTTTGATTTGCTTCTAGCTACTCAAGTTGAATGCTTAACCCATTACTTTTTAAACTTTCTTGTTTTAAAATAAATAAATTTAAGACTCTAACTTTTAAGTATTGTGTTAACAGTGGCCCACAAGTTTCTTTGTATGTTTTTTTTTATCTCAGTTATGTTTAATGATTCTAATGGTGATTTCTTTGTTAAGCCTTGATTATTTGAGTGTGATTTTTAAGAAATTACAAATTCATAGCAACTTTTAAATGATCTTTTTTATTGTTGGTGATTTAATTATATATGATCAGAGGGGAAAAAAAACCATGAGTGTATGGCTTAACTAATAAAGTCTACCAAACATTGAAAGAAAAAGTAATACCAATCTTTCTGTAATTCTTTTGAATAATTAAAGAGGAAGGAACACTTTGAAACTCATTTTGTGAGGGTAGTGTTATCTTGATACCAAAGCCAGACAAAGAAATTACAAGAAAACTGCAGACCAATATCCTTAATGAATACTGATGCAAAAATCCTTAACAAAGTACTAGCAAACAGAATTCAGCAGCACATAAAAAAGATTACACAGTGGGGCACTTGGGTGTTTCAGTCATTTAAGCATTTGACTGTTGATTTTGGCTTGGGTCATCATCTCAGGGTTGTGAGATTGAGCCCTGCATTGGGCTCCATGTTCATGATATTATAACATGATATTATATGTAGACAAAACCTAAAGACTCTACCAGAAAAACATGTTAGAATGAATAAAGGAATGATGGTTGCTTGGGGGAGGGGTGTAGGGGGTAGGGGAGGGTCTTGAGAGAGGGAGAATTAGGGAGTTGTTTAATGGTATAGAATTTTAGTTTTATAAGATGAAAAGATTTCTGGAGATTGGTTGTACAACAGTGTAAATGTACTTAGCACTACTGAACTGAATGATTAAAATTGTTTTAAATGGTAACTTTTATGTTGTAAATTCTACCACAATTTAAAAAAATCTTTAACTGTACAAATTAGTTACTTGTGTTTTGTAGTTTCACCTCATTGTCAGCCTCTCAATGCTACAATACAGGCTTGGCCATATTCTAACACTTTCTTTGGGAAATGATGTGACAAAGCTCATAATTTTGTTGGGAGCTTAATGATGAATTGGCACCATAGTGTGGTAACTTTCAAGTAATACCGTGATCTTCATGATTTAATTCTTAGTTGTCAGCTTGTCCATCACTGAATAATTATAGAGCACTCAGGAATTAAGCAGAAACTATTAGGTCTGTATTTATGATTCTTATTTAAAAGGACTAAATAGCAGCAATGACCTTGAACTACATCATTTTCAAATGGAGACTATTATCTGTAGAGCCCTATTACCTGCAGAATGGTTTGGGACCATAGCAGTTTGTTTTTAAGTATTTCACTTCTGTAATAAGGTAATATGGTCATTTCTGGGTAAATATCTTCATAGTTTAATATTAATAATCTAAATTTGAGAAGTTCCCAAGAGGTTCAAAGTATGTGCTATTACCATTTTTATAATTTCTGTTGCTCTGTCTAAAAGCATATGATAATGCAGTGGGGTAAGATTAAGAGGTAGCATGCTATATTGATGTACATTTCTAGATTTTGATCATGTTTCATATTTCCAACCCATGTGACTTTGACCAAGCGTTTAAATCTGTTTTCAGTTTGTACATTGAAAGTAAGAATGCCTTCTTATTCATGTCCTGGGCTGCAGAGATTAATTTAGTTCATTTTTTTATGCAAATGCATGATTATAGTCATACAACTTCAGAGACGATTCAGACTTTTAAGATAAAAGGTTTTCCAAACTTTTTTCCTGAAGCTTTGTTAACTATTTCCAAAGGAAAGTTAGGAAGAACTGTCATACAGAAAACAGAATGGGATTGCTGTGGACGAAGTAAGCATAGGGTTCCAGTAGAGTACCGCCTGCTTGGTTTTCCCTTAACTTTCCCAGTAGCCCAATACACCAGGACTCAAACAAAGCACTTAGAATATACTTTTTCAACAAGTTAATTATTAAGAAACTGAAGTGTGTGTTCATTTTGAAGAAGAAGATATGCACCACAAGTGGTATCATTATTACTGCTATTACTTTATGCCTTTCTGTTTTACTTAAATGTTATTGACAGTGAGTCAAGCAAAGTACTTTACTACATTATGGAAATCGTGAGAGGCTCTTAAAACTTGAGAACTGAAGCTTTTAAATTTATTAACAATTCATTAGCAATTTGGAAATGCACTCATTCCTGTGCCAATAAGTAAAAAAAAAAAAATTAAATAGACCTACCTATGGTTATTGAGTCGAATTTATCTCTTTAAATTTACCTTCTCTCTTAATTATACCTCTTTTTTATGATTCAGGATACTCAGACTCTTTTAACAAATAACAGCATACATCAATTTTTATGTTGTCTTTGTCCATGAAGATGGGGGTATTAACATACCTTTTAATATAGAATATTCCTATTATGGCAGATTGGTTGATTTAAACAAAATGCATTTTTCAAAGTAAACTTCGGTGTTATAGCCCACATCCCATAAAAGAAATCAAGGCTAACTGACCCACATATTCATATAAGGTTTTGATCTCATTAGGAAGGGTTCTAAACACAGATCAGTGAAACCAGGAACTGGTTCTTTGAAAAGATCAACAAAATTGATAAACCTCTAGCAAGACTTACAAAAAAAAAAAAATAGTGGACCTAAATAAACAAAATTACCTATGAAAGAGGAGAGAAAACAACTGACACCACATAAATATAAACAATTGTAACAGAATATTATAAAAACCTATATGTCAACCAATTGAGCAACTTAGAAGAAATGGATAAATTCCTAGAAAAGTGTAACCTACCAAAATTAAAGCAGGAGAGGGACGCCTGGGTGGCTCAGTTGGTTAAGCGACTGCCTTCAGCTCAGGTCATGATCCCAGAGACCCGGGATCGAGTCCCACATCGGGCTCCTTGCTTGGTGGGAAGCCTGCTTCTCCCTCTTTCACTCCCCCTGCTTGTGTTCCCTCTCTGGCTGTGTTTCTCTGTCAAATAAATAAAATCTTTAACAACAACAACAAAAATTAAAGCAGGGAGAAATAGAAAATTGGAACAGACCAATCACCAGCAATAAAATTGAATCAGTAATCAAAAAGCTTTGAATAAACAAAAATATAGGACCAGATGACTTCACAGGCAAATTCTGCCAAACATTGAAGAAAGAGTTAATACTCATTCTTCTCAAACTATTCCAAAAAATACAACAGAAAGGAAAACCTCCAAATTCACTCTGTGAGGCCAGTATCATTCCGATACCAAAACAAGGTAAAGATATCACAAAAAACCCAGAATTACAGGCCAACATCTCTCATGAATATAGATGTAAAAAATCCTCAACAAAATAGTAGCAAACTGAATCCAACAATATATTTTAAAAATCATATACTGTAATCAAGTGGACTTTATTCCCAGGATGCAAGATGGTTTAATATTTATAAAACAATCAACATGATATGTCACATCATTAAGAGAAAGGATAAAAACTATATGATTATTTCAGTACATGCATAAAAATCATCTGAAAAAATACAACATCTATTCGTAGTAAAAAAAAAAAACTCTGCAAAGTAGGTCTAGAAAGGAAAAAATAATAAAGGCCTTTATGAAAACTCACAGTCAACACAATACTCAAGAGTGAAAAACAGAGAGCATTCCTCCTAAGGTCAGGAACAAAGCGAGGATATCTACTCTCACCATTTTTATTCATTAGAATACTGGAAGTCCTAGCTGCAGCAATTAGATAACATAAAGAAATTAAAGGCATCCAGATTGGTAAGGAATAAGTAAAACTCACTATTTGCTGATGACATGATGTTATATATAGAAAACCCTAAAGACTCCACCCCAAAACTACTAGAACTGATAAATGAATTCAGTAAATTTGCAGGACACAAAATCAATGTACAGAAATCTGATGCATTCCTATATACTAATAATGAAGCAGCAGAAAGCGAAACTAAGAAGACACTCCCATTTACAATTGTACCCAAAACAATAGAATATCTAGGAATAAACTTAACTGAAGAGATGAAAGACCTCTACTTTGAAAACTATAAAACACTGATGAAAGAAATTCAAGACAACACAAAGGAATGGAAAAATATTTTCGTGCTCATGGATTGGAAGAACAAGTATTGTTAAAATGTCTATTCTACTTAAAGCAATCCATACATTCACACAATTCCTATTAATTCTAAAACTTGTGTGGAACCACAAAAGACCTTAAATAGTCAAAGCAATCTTAGAAAAACAGAAGTGGAGGAGTCAACAATTCCAGACTTCAAGTTATATTACAAAGTGGTAGTAATTAAAACACTATGGTATTGGCATAAAAATAGACACATAGATCAATGGGAAGAACAGACAACCCACAATTACATGGTCAAGTAACCTTTAACAAAGGAGGAATGAATATACAATGGGAAAAAATCTTGCCAACAAGTGATGTTGGAAAAACTGGACAGCCACATACAAGAGAATGAAACTGGGCCAATGTGTTACACCATACACAAAAACAAACTCAAAATGGATTAAAGACCTAAATGTGAGACTTGGAACCATAGAAACCCTTGAAGGGAGGACAGGCAATCATCTCTCTAACATCAGCTGTAGCAACATTTTTGTCTCCTGGGACAAGGGAAATAAAAGCAAAAATAAACTATTGGGACTATATCAAAACAGTTTCTGCACAGTGAAGGAAACAATCCAAAAAAACTAAAAGGAAACCTACTGAATGGGAGATGATATTTGCAAATGGCATACCTGATAAAGGATTAGTATCTAAAATATATAAAGAACTGATAGAACTCAACACCCAAAACTCAAATAATTCAGTTAAAAATGGGCAAAAGACTTGAACAGACATTTCTCCAAAGAAGACATACACATGGCCAACAGACATAGGAAAAGATGCTCAATATCAGTCATCATCAAGGAAATGCAAATCAAAATTACAATGAGATATCACCTCATATCAGAATGGCTAACATCAAAACATAAGAAACTACAAATGTTGACAAGGATTGCACTGTTGCACTGTTGGTGGGTATGCAAATTGCTGCAGCCATTGTAGAAAATATGAAGTTCCTCAAAAATTTAAAATAGAGCTACCCTATGATCCAGGAATTGTGTTACTGGGTATTTACCCCAAAATACATGAACACTAATTCAAGGGCTGTATGTGCCCCTATGTTTATTGTGGCATTATTTACAATAGCTAAACTTAGACTTGGAAACAGTCCAACTGTCCATTGTGGAAGAATAGATTAAGTTGTGGTATATATTGTTATACACACACACACATACACACACATACAATGGAATATTAGCCACAAAGAAATCTTGCTATTTGCAACAACACAGAACTAGGGAGTATTTTGCTGAGCAAAACAAGTCAGAGAAACACAAATACCATTTGATCTCACTCATATGTGGAATTTAAGAAACAAAAAACAACAAAGGGAAAAAAGGGAAAAACAAACCAATAAGCAGATGCTTAACTATAAAGAACAAGCCAATAGTTACCAGAGGGGAGGTAAATAGTTACCAGATGGGGGAGATAGGCATTGGAGATTAGAAGAAGAAG
>PITA01023512.1:0-27854 GCA_004023965.1 Spilogale gracilis
TGGTGTAAGCGAATGGTCTAGTTTCATTCTTCTATATGTAGCTGTCCAGTTTTCCCAGCACCATTTATTGAAGAGACTGTCCTTTTCCCACTGGATATTTTTTCCTGCTTTGTCAAAGATGATTTGACTATAGATTTGTGGGTCCATATGTGGGCTCTCCACCCTGTTCCATTGGTCTGTTTCTCTGTTTTTATGCCAGCGAAGGCAGATACTTAACTGACTGAGCCACCCAGACACCCCATCAGCCTCTGCTTTTAAGGAACTTACCTTGATACTGAATTTCAAAGAAAGCACTCAAATGCATATAACGGGAACATTCTTCAGAAGATGACGTCGTTGCTCTTAGATGGTTCAGGAGAGACTCTCTGACCGTGCAGTGTCACTGGGCTCTTATTATGAACATCAATTATTTTTTTCTATAGGTGGGAGGAAATAGCTCTGCACAGAGCACTACTCCAGCTAGAGGGTGCAAGGACATATTTTGATTTAGCAGCAGCCAGAACCAGTTCAGTTAGGTACAAATAAAGCCAAATCTGATGGCAGAGCCAGAGATCAGAATGATATCTCTGGATGACATCATCTGCACCAATTATCACAAAGCATAGTCATGGCGCTCTCTCCTGTGTAGCTTCTTGCTCGGACAACACTTCCCATCGTCCTTCTCATTTCTAGATACACAGGATATTAGTGCAGGGAGGGTCGGTTGTCACTTCCTCTGTGAGTTCTGTGATGGGTTGGATGGTATCCCCCCAAAGATATGTTGAAGTCATAAGCCCTGGAACCTCAGAAGATATCCTTACTTGGAAATAGGGTCATTGTGGAGATAATTAAAATGAAGTAACACTGCGGGAGGCGGGGAGCCTAATCCCAAATGCTCGACTTTTTCATTGTTTGGTTCTTTGAAATCGTGGGAAACGGGATTCAGAACTTGACAAAATTTTATGGAACTTCATGCAAATAACCACTGGTAATATTTCTTATTTAAGAGTTTAAAGATGGAAACTCCACGGCATTGTGTAAAATGTCTCATCCTACTGGAATAAAAATGATTGAAAGAATATATGAAAACAATTTGGTAGCAAAATTAAAATGCAGTCCTTGGTCAGAAAATATGCAGAGGACTCCTGGAGATTTAGAAAAATGTTAAATGACACAGGTGGGAAGTTTGCAATGTGTCTGATAGAAGTACAGAGAGCTGTTGCTTATGTTTCCCAGGGTATCGTGCTTGTTAGATTCAACCAGTAATAAAATGCAAAAGGTGTTTCTTAAATGAGGCATGAAAGGAAAGATGAACGAGACAAATAGTCTCAGCAGTAATGACTTTTCAAATAAAACCAGCATTTGATGAATAGGAAAGCCACCAAAACCTGTAGCCACCCAGGATCATATGTTTTGATTGGAGAGGGGAACAGAAGGGATTTTGGCATGAGGGTCTTGGACCTTCCATAAAAAACACACCCATTGGGCGCCTGGGTGGTTCAGGGGGTTAAAGCCTCTGCCTTCAGCTCAGGTCATGATCCTGGGGTCCTGGGATCGAGGCCGGCATCGGGCTCTCTGCTCAGCAGGGAGCCTGTTTCCTCTGCTCTCTCTGCCTACTTGTGATCTCTCCCTCTGTCAAATAAATAAGTAAAATATTTTTTAAAAACCACACCCATTGTTTCAGAGCCTAGGTGTTGCAGCAGAGTGGGGGAAATCAGAAGTGCTCCGTGGACATCACTTGCTGAATAAACATCCAACATGTTTAGGAGGATGAGCACGGAGAGCGTTTGACAGCATGAGAATTCATGAGTGATCTGGTGGCAAAGTTTGTTAAAGGGCTTCTCACCTGAAGATAAATTACATAGTGTTCCTTGAAAACAAGACAAGAGTTTCAAATTTGGGAGCCTATTCTGGGAGGACAAGTAACTCTCAATCCAATCGACAAATGACATAGGAGGGCTCAGCCTGGCAGAAAGCCAAGAAACAGTCATGGTCGGGCCAATCAGCGAGGCTCGCTCATCTCACGAATGGAGAAGAGAGTTGGTTATGGTCAGAATTCACTGAGAAGAGATCAGGAATGTTAACTGAGCCACACAGAGGTGTAAACTTGTGCACTAAATCTCCCAGAGTTACACAATAGCAGGTGACAAAATCTGATCAAGGAAGCGTTCCAACAGACCTTCTGGAAGCTTGCCTCTTTGGCTCCAGACTTACACAGAAATTCTGCAGTGGAGCCAGAAGCACCTCATCACTCTTGGAGCTTATGACATGAAATATTATAGATCCCAGTACCCTCAGCCATGAACACAGCCTTCTGTGTCCCCTGTGCATCACCAGGCTAACAGCCTTGCCCAGACACATTCTTTTTATTTATTTGTTATTTTTATTAAACTTCTTTTTTTTCCTTTAAAGATTTTCTTTCTTTATTTGACAGGGAGAGTCAAGTAGGCAGAGAGAGCAGCGGAAACAGGCTCCCTGCTGAGCAGAGAGCCCGACACTGGCCTTGATCCCAGGACCCTGAGGTCATGACCTGAGCTGAAGGCTTAGGCTTTAACCCACTGAGCCACCCAGGTGCCCGCCCAGACACATTCTTGAACTTAGTGCCTTCCAGCTGTCTTTGGATTAAGAGGGACTTAAGAGACCTGCCAACCAAATGCTATATGTGGCCTTGTTTGGATCTTGGCTAAGATGAGCCAACGGCAAAAGACGTGATGGCAATAATTGGAGAAATCTGAATATGGATGGGTACCAGTGACATAAAAGAATTATTTGTTCATTTTGTTGGGTATAGTAGTACAGGTTTATGTAGGAAAGTCCTTATTTTTAGAGATGCATATATGAGCATTATGAAGTAAAATGTCACTGTCTGTAATTTATTATGAATATTTGGGCAAGATTTTGAAGCTAACCTGGCAGAATATTAATGGTGGTTAAGCTAGGTAAAGCATATATGGAAGATCATTACACTATTTTTTTTCTGTTTTTCTATATGTTTGAAAATGTTCACAATAAACACTTTTATATAAACAAGATTAAAAAAGAACAATCTGTACCATAAGGTGAAATGATGGTTCAGCATTGAGAAAGAAGCAAACATTTTTTGAAATAAAATATATGTAGAGAACATCTTGAAAGTTTATATTTTATTTATTTTTTTAAAGATTTTATTTATTCATTTGACATAGAGAAGCACAGCCAGAGAGGGAACACAAGCCAGAGGGTGAGAGGGGAGAAGCAGGCTTCCCGCTGAGCAAGGAGCCTGATACGGGGCTTGATCCCAGGACTCTGGGACCATGACCTGAGTCAAGCTTAATGACTGAGCAACCCAGGTGCCCCAAAAGTTTATATTTTCCTGATAAAAGAAAAACAAGTGTGTCATCGACCTCCTGCCTAACTTCAAAAAAACTTTGGGAAACATATAAACAACCCCAAAAGGAAATTAAGAAAATTATTTCATTTATAATAGAATAATAATAAGAAAATACATAGGAATAAACTTAACCAAGAAGGTGGAAGACTCCTATCCTGAAAACTACAAAACATTATTGAAAGAAATTAAAGGAGACGAATAAATGGATAGAGATCTTGTATTACAGAGGGAAGACTTAATATTTTTTTAAAGATTTTATTTATTTGACAGAGAGAAACACAGCGAGAGAGGGAACACAAGCAGGGGGAGTGAGAGAGGGAGAAGCAGGCTTCCCGCCGAGCAGGGAGCCCGATGTGGGACTCGATCCAGGGTCTCTGGGATCATGACCTGAGCCGAAGGCAGTTGCTTAACCAACTGAGCCACCCAGGTGCCCCAGGAAGACTTAATATTATTAAGATATCAGTTCCAGGGGTGCCTGAGTGGTGCAGTTGGTTAAACTTATGACTCTCTTGGTTTCAGCTCAGGTCATGATTTCAGGTTGTGAGATCTAGCCCTGTGTCGAGCTCGGGACTGCTTGGGATTCTCTCTCCATCTCCCTCTGGCCACCCACCCCTCCATGTTCTCTCTCACACTAAAAATAAATAAATAAATCTTTAAAAAGAGATATCTATTCTATCCAAAGATATCTACAAATTCAGTGTACTCCCTATCAAAATACCAAAGACATTTTTGATAGAGCTAGAAAAATGAATTCTAAATTCATATAAAATTTCAAGGGAACATGACTAACCAAAACAATTTTGAAAAGGAACAAAGTAGGCGTACTATGTTGAACAATAGTGGTGATAATGGGCATTCTCATTGTGTTCCTGATCTTAAGGGAAAGGCTCTCAGCTTTTCCCCACTGAGAATGATAGTCACTGCGGGCTTTTCATAGATGGTTTTTGTGAAATTGAGGAATGTTCCCTTGATCCCTACACTCTGAAGAGTTTTTTTTTTAATATAAGATTTTATTTATTTATTTGACAGAGAGAAACACAGCTAGAGAGGGAACAAGCAGAGGGACTGAAAGAGGGAGAAGCAGGCCTCCCGCCGAGCAGGAAGCCCGATGTGGGGCTCGATCCTGGGTCTCCAGGATCATGACCTGAGCCGAAAGCAGTCGCTTAACCAACTGAGCCACCCAGGTGCCCCATACACTCTGAAGAGTTTTAATCAGGAAAGGATGCTGTATTTTGTCAAATGCTTTTTCTGCATCAACTGAGAGGACCATGTGTTTCTTGTTTCTTCTCTCATTTATGTGTTCTATCGTACTGATTGATTTGCGAATGTTGAACCACCCTTGAATCCCAGGGATAAATCCCACCTGGTTGTGATGGATAATCCTTTTTATGTACTGTTGGATCCTATTGGCTAGGATCTTGTTGAAAAATTTGGAATCCATATTCATCAGGGATATTGGTCTGTAATTCTCCTTTTTGACGGGGTCCTTGTCTGGTTTTTGGATCAAGGTCATGCTGGCCTCATAGGATGAGTCTGGAAGTTTTCTGTCTGTTTTTGCTTTTTGAAGCAGCTTCAGGAGAATAGGTATTACTTCTTCTTTGAATGTTTGGTAAGTTCCCCAAGGAATACATCAGGCTTTCCTGATTAAAACTCTTTAGAGTGTAGAGAGGGAACATTCCCCAATTTCATAAAAACCATCCATAAAAAGCCTACAGTGAAAATCATCCTCAATGGGGAGACACTGAGAACCTTTCCCTTAAGATGAAGAGCGCAACACGGATGCCCACTCTTGCCATTGTTGTCCAGCATAGTACTGGAAGTCCTACCAACAGCAGTCGGACAACAAAAAGAACTAAAATGTGTTCACATTAACAAAGAAGAAGTCAAACTCTTTCTCTTCACAGATGACATGATACTTTATGTGGAAAACCCAAAAGACTCCACCTCCAAATTATTAGAATTCATACAGCAATTCAGTAATGTGGCAGGATACAAAATCAATGCACAGAAATCATTGCCTTTTTATACACTAGCAATGTAACTAGAAAGAGAAATTAGGGAATCGATTCAATTTACAGTAACACCAAAATCCTTAAGATACGTTGGAATAAACCTAGCCAAAGAGGTAAAGGATCTATACTCTAGAAACTACAGAACACTTATGAAGGAAATTGAAGAAGACACGGAAAGATGGAAAAATATTCCATGCTCCTGGATAAGAAGAATAAACTTTGTTAAAATGTCTATGCTGCCCAGGGCAATCTATATTTTTAACACCATCCCAATCAAAATACCATTGACATTTTTCAAAGTGCTGGAACAAACAATCCCAAAATTTGTATGGAACAAGAAAAGGCCCTGAATCACCAAGGAAATGTTGAAAAAGAAAAACAAGGCTGGGACATCCCATTGTCTGATTTCAAGCTATATTGCAAACCTGTGATCACCAAGACAGCATAGTACTGACACAAAAACAGACACATAGATCAAGGGAACAGAATAGAGAGCCCAGATATGAAGCCTCAACTCTATGGTCAACTAATCTTCAACAAAGCAGGAAAACATATCCAATGGAAAAAAGACAGTCTCTTCAATAAATGGCGCTGGGAAAGTTGGACAGCTATACACAGAAGAATGAAACTCAAACATTCTCTTACACCATACACAAATACTCAAATGGTTGAAAGACCTCAGTGTGAGACAAGAATCCATCAAAATACTAGAGGAGAACATAGGCAGTAGCCTCTTTGACATTGGCCACAGCAACTTCTTTCAAAACTTGTCTCCAAAGGCAAGGGAAACAAAAGTGAAAATGAATTTCTGGGAATTCACTGACATGAAAAGCTTCTGCACAACAGGGAAACAGTCAAAACAAAGAGACAATGCATGGAATGGGAGAAGATATTTGCAAATAACACCACAGCTAAAGGGTTGGTATCTGAGATCTATAAAGAACTTTTCAAAATCAACACCCCAAAAACAAATAATCCAGTCAAAAAATGGCCAGAAGACACAAACACTTCTTCAAAGAAGACATACAAATGGCTAACAGACACATGAAAAAATGCTCAACATCATTTACCATCAGGGAAATTCAAATCAAAACCACATTGAGATAACACCTTAGAACAGTTAGAATGGCAAAAATCCACAAGGCAGGAAACAACAAATGTTGAAGAGGTTGTGGAGAAAGGGGAACCCTCTTACACTGTTGGTGGGAATGCAAGCTGGTGCAGTCACTTCGGAAAACAGTGTGGACGTTCCTCAAAAAGTTAAAAATAGCGCTACCTTATGACCCAGCAATTGACTACTGGGTATTTACCCCAAAGATACAGATGTAGTGAAAAGAAAGGCCATATGCACCCCAATGTTCATAGTAGCAGTGTCCACAATAGCCAAACTGTGGAAGGAACTGAGATGCCCTTCAATAGACGAATAGATAAAGTTGTGGTTCATATATACAAAGGAATATTACTCAGCCATCAGAAAGGATGAGTATCCAATATTTGCACCAAAATGGGTGGAACTGGAGGAAATTATGCTAAATGAAATAAGTCAAACAGAGAAAGACAATTATCATATGGTTTCACTCATTTGTGGAACGTAAGGAATAGCATGCGGCACATTAGGAGAAGGAAGGGGAAAATGAAAGGGGGGAGACAAACCATGAGAGACTGTGGACTCTGGGAATCAAACTCAGTGATTTAGGGCAGGGAGATGGGTGAGTCTGGTGATAGTTATTAAGGAGGGCACGTATTGCATAGAGCACTGGGTGTTATACACAAACAGTGCATCATGGAGCACTACATCAAAAACTAATGATGTATCATATGGCAACTAATATAACATAATACAGAAATTATTTTAAAAAGGAACAAAGGTAGAGGGCTCACACTTCTTTTCTTTTTTTAAGATTTTATTTATTTATTTGATACAGTGAAACACAGCCAGAGAGGGAACATAAGCAGAGGGACTGAGAGAGGGAGAAGCAGGCTTCCCGCTGAGCAGGGAGCCTGATGAGGGGCTCGATCCCTGGTCTCCAGGATCATAACCTGAGCTGAAAGCAGTCACTCAATCAACTGAGCCAGCCGGCGCCCCGAGGGCTCACACTTCTTGATGTCAAAACATATTACAAAGCCACAATCATCAAAACAGTATAGCATTGGCATAAACACAAATAGAACAATGGGACAGAATAGAGAGCCCAGAAATAACCCTTGTGTATATGGTCAAATGATGTTTGACAAAGATGCCAAGACCACTCAATGGGGAAGGACAGTCCTCTGAACAAACGGCACTGGGAAAACTGGATATCCACATATAAAAGAATGAAGTTGGACCTTTATCTTATACCACATATGAAAATTAACTCAATATTGACTGAATATCTAAACTTAAGACTTAAAACCATAAAACTCCTGGAAGAAAACTTAAGGGAAAAGTTCATGACATTGGCTACGATTTCTTGGAAATGACACCAAAAGCACAGACAACAAAATGGGACTACATCAAACTTAAAAACTTGTACATCAAAGGACACAATCAATAGAGTGAAAAGGTGAGCTACGGAATGGGAGAAAATATCTACAAATCATATATCTTACAAGGGCTTAATATCCAGAATATGTAAAGACCTCTTCTAACTCAACAACAAAAATTCAAATAACCCAATTTAAAAGTGGGCAATGGACTTGAGTAGATATTTCTCTAAAGATGATATAGAGATGGCCAACAGGCATATTAAAAGATGGTCAACATCGTGAATCATTGGAGAAATGTGAATCAAAACCATGATGAAGGGGCACCTGGGTTGCTCCTTTGGTTGAGTGTCTTTCTCTTGGTTTCAGCTGAGGTCATGATCTCATGGGTTGTGGGATGGGGCCCCAAGTTGGACTCCACTCTCAGTGGGGAGTCTTCTTGAAGATTCTCTTCCCCCACTTGCACACACATGCTCTCTCTCCATCTCAAATAAATAAATAAATCTTTTAAAAAAAACTCATAATGAACTATCACCTCACACTCCTTAGAATGGCTACTATAAAAAATGATAGAACACAGTAAATATTAGAGAGGTTGTGGGGGAATTAGAGCCCTAGTGCACAGGTCTTGGGACTGTAAACTGATGCAATTAAAAAATTTCTCAAAAAATTAAAAGCTATCATATGATGCAACAATTCCATTTCTGAGTTTATATACAAAATAATTGAAATCAGAATCTTGAAGAGGTTTTTGTACAATCATGTCCACAGCACCACTGTTCACAGTAGCCAAGAGACAGAAGCAACCCAAGCACCTACCAAGAGTTGAATGGATAAACAAAATGCGGGGATGCCTGGGTGGCTCAGTTGGTTAAGCATCTGCCTTTGGCTCAGGTCATGATTCCAGGGTCTCGGGATCAAGCCCCGCATCAGGCTCCTTGCTCAGTGGGAAGCCTGCTTCTCCCTTTGCCTGCTGCTCCCTCTGCTTGTGCTCTCTCTCTCTCTGTGTCAAATAAATAAATAAAATCTTTAAAAAACCAAATAAACAAAAAAACTAAAATGTGATACACATGCACATTATTCGGACTTAAAAAGGAAAAAAATCCTATCACAAGCTACAACATAAATAAACCTTGAGGACTTTTTGCTAGGTGAAACAAGCAAGTCACAGAAAGACAAATATTCATGCTCTCACTTACATGAGGCATCTAAACTAGTCAAATTGAGAGAGAGAGCAGAAAGGTGGTACCCAGGAGCAGAGGAGAAGGGGAAAGAAGTTATAGAATTTTGTATGTACAATATAAAAAAATTCT
Organism: Spilogale gracilis; assembly: GCA_004023965.1. Classification (NCBI taxonomy): domain Eukaryota; kingdom Metazoa; phylum Chordata; class Mammalia; order Carnivora; family Mephitidae; genus Spilogale; species Spilogale gracilis. The sequence continues at coordinate 9,141 of PITA01023512.1, forward strand.
GGAGATCTATTTGCAACAATGTGAATATACTTAATGCTACTGAACTGTACACTTAAAAATTGTTTAAATGGTAAATTTTATGATATGTGTTTTTTACCACAATAAAAAGTCAGGAGAAAAACTTAGGAATAGAGGGTTTAGCTGTTAAAGCTTCCAAATGAAAGTATTTCAGTAGGTTTGGTTTTTTTTTAAGATTTTATTTATTTATTTATCAGAGAGAGAGAGAGAGCGAGAGCGCACACAAGCAGGGGGAGTGTTAGGCTGAGGGTGAAGCAGGCTCCCCGCTGAACAGGGGCTCAATCCCAGGACCCTGAGATCATGACCTGAGCCGAAGGCAGACGCTTAACTGAATGAGCCACCCAGGTGTCCCTTCAGTCGATTTTGAACTGGAACACTTTGTTAATATATAAGAACACGGCACCTTCTCATTAGTCTGCAAGAACCTCAGGGAACAAAGCGTTTTACTTGCCATGTGTCAACAAGAGTCTGCATTATTGATGGTAGAAGAGAGAAAAATGAGCATCGCAATTTAGGAGAGCACGTCAGATGGTGTCTTTACTACATTCACTTCTTGTGAGGAAACTGTTTTGGTTAGAACAGATATGAAAAGCGAGTGTTGAAAGGAACTGACCTCCCTTCAAATTATAGTACACTAAATGTTAAGTCAATATTTAAAAAATTAAGGTGAATTGAGTTATGTTTAATTCAAAATGCTAATAAACATATTTTAATGAGAACTATTGACCTATTAATACATTTCTAAAAATATTTATTACGTGTATTTCCTGTTTAGTTCATTCTTTTAAAATTTCCTTTGGTTGCAGCTCCAGTATTTTTACTGATATTTAACAACTTTGGGGTCATTGCTGGAAAGTTGATTCATACTCACAAACCCTGTCCAGTCTCTTCCAGAAATGCTGAATCCCATGTAAGAAGAGGCTGTGGTAGAAAAGGAGGGAGAGAGAAACGGGGAGAGGAGTCTGCGAGGAAATAGAAAGACTTCTCTTTTAATTTGATTTTCAAATTCTTCCACTTACAGGAGCAACCTTACCAAAGAGCTTTCTGTGATGAAGAGAATGTTCTATTATCTTCACTGTTTGATACAATAGCTACTGGTCACTGGGGGCTACTGAGCACTTAAAATGTCACTATTGTGACCCAGGAATTGAATTTTCAGTTTTGTTTAATTTAAATTAATTAAAACTTAAATGGTCACATGTGGCTAATGACTATTGGATGGGGCATTGCTGTGCTAGAAAGAACCTACAACTGAACACGACTGAAGTGTTTAGGGACTGAAGGGAAATAAGAAATGAGTGAGCCTGGCCATGGAGAGAGCTGCTCATGGGTCTGCCTGAAGAAGTAAGCTGCTACAGGGATGTCGAGATGGGACAATCCGAATGACATGGGTGGCTGAGTTATGCCAAGCTGCTCTTACATTTTCTTTTTTATCTTGCCGAAAGATTTCTAATTTCTGTGCTGGTACAGAACAGAAACATAACTTAGGTGTCACAACTTACCGCCTACAAAAGGCATATGCAATATACTTTTTGTCAGTTTCATTATATTTCAGAGTTTCAAATTATTTTTCCTTTGGGAAGTTGCAGGTAGGATATGCACCCCCCTCTTTGAAATCTCATACTCTAGGCTTATAATTTCATTGCTGCAAGTGGAGTAACTTCAGTCTTTTTCTCTTCAGGGTTATAGATGGACACCAGATTTCAAGTTCTCTCTTTCCCTTTGTTAAACCCCCTCCTCCAAAAAACATCTCCTTCCATGCTGACATAAAATTGCTTTAACAGGGGTGCCTGGATGGTTCAGTTGGTTAAGCATCTGACTTCAGCTCAGGTCATGATCTTGGGTCCCAGGATTCAGCCCCACTTGGGCTGTCCCTGCTCAGCGGGGACTCTGCCCTCCGCCCTTCCCCCCAACCCCCGGATTGTGTTCTCTCTCTCTCTTTTCCTTTCTCAAAAAAATAAATAAAATCTAAAAAAAACCCTTTAACATAAAGCAAAGTCTATTGTTCCCTGATTAAAGATGGAGGTTTATGATAGAAATACTACCTGACATCATACAAGAAAGGAATATGCTAAGAAAAAAATTTGGTCAGTGAATTGAGGATGCCATCAGTTCCTTCTCTATGAAAGAGTGGTAGATTCAAAAGGAGAACCAGTGGTTCCATTTTTAAATATATATATATATATATATATATATATATATATATATACATACATATATATATACACATATTGTGAGGATAAAGAAGAACCAAATTATCAGGCATCATCATCACCTGGTCTTCAGCCAAAGGGGAAGAACAAACTGAAATCTGTGTCTGGGATGCTTGAAGTCTGCTCTGCTACAGATCAGGGGACTCAGGTCAGCAAGCGAGGAGCGCGTACCCTTGAAGTAAGTTAACCGTTAAGATGGGTTGAAGTGTTGTTACAAGAGGAAGAGAAAGCATAGAGCACCAAGTCTTTCCTGGGGCCATGGAATCATGGATCAACCAATCCATCCCTTCCTCCTCTCGCAATGGCCTGTGAGTCTAGAACAACTCAGAGATGACTTGTCTCTCTAGGGGCATTGTAAATTCTGGGAGGACAGGGACCGACTATAATAAATTTCCCAACTGCATCCTGGTTGCTTCCAGCATGGTGCCAAGCACATGGAATGTAAGTGTCTATTGGACAAGTGAAAGGATATAAATTTTAAAAGCCTATTTAAATCCTGGAGCACTGCCCAAGCAGGGAGCACTTGCTTTCACCCTTGAACAAGTGGATGAGAAAATGAACTAACTAAAAACCTCCTGGGATGATGTTCCCTCCCAGCGTCTGCTTCTCACTGATGAGAACTTAGACTGAAGAGCTCTTCTCGAAGTTCTTCAGCAGCAGCCAATTTACTAATGAAAATCAGTGTTAACTATATGAGCATTTTGGAAATTAAGACAAGGAGGCTTTCCATATAAACTCAGATTTTTCATTTGTCAAAGCAAAATTAATCAGGGGAAAGATGATAATATTTTCTTGAAAGATGTTAAGGAATATTTAAATAACTGTATAGAAATGCCATATTTATGCCTAGGGAGATGTAGGGCCACACATGTGTGTCAATTCCCCCAGAACTGAGCTATAAATACAACATAATTCCAAAAGAAAAAAAAGTCAAGATACTCTCGACAGAGAAGAACAAGGCAGTGTGAATCCCTGCTCTGCTATGTATCAGGACTTACTGAAAGTTCAGAGTTCAGTGTGACCCTGTCATAGGAAGGTCAGCTGGAGTAATGAAGCCTGATAGAAGAGCCAGACACAGAAACACAGGTCCATGGAAACTGAAGGTGGCCCCTGGGGCCATTGCAAGAGGAGGAAGGGATGGATTGGTTGATCCATGATTCCATGGCCCCAGGAAAGACTTGGTGCTCTATGCTTTCTCTTCCTCTTGTAACAACACTTCAACCCATCTTAACGGTTAACTTACTTCAAGGGTACACGCTCCTCGCTTGCTGACCTGAGTCCCCTGACCTGTAGCTGAGCAGACTTAATTGGAGATTTGCAGACCACTGACCTTGAGGGGTGAAGGACCAGACTTTCCCAGAAGATAAGGCCTGACCACATTTGAAAACAGCTGCCCGGAGGCCAGCAAGTCTGCTCAGGGTCATGTCAACATAGGACTAATGGCCCAGACACCTGCTTCTCCTTGTATAGCTCCCCTTCCTTTCCCCGTGCCTTCCCCTTAAAATGCTCTGGCTCCCCCAGACGGGAAAGACGGTCCACCACCTACCCAGGTTGCTGGCTTCATGAACAAAGCAACCTTTCCTTTCCCACCATCACTCGTTTCTCAAGTGTTGATTTTCAAGCGGCAAACAGGTGAATCTTAGTTTGGAACAGGTTCTCTGTCTGGTAACACACTCACCCATCACTCTGGATGATCACTGCTTTGTTCTCTCTCTCTCTTTTTTAAAAGATAGATTTATTTGTTTGTTTGTTTGTTTGTTTATTTTAGAGAGAGTGCAAACATAGCAGGAGCAGAGGGAGAGGGAGAGAGAATCCCAAGCTGACTCTGCTAAGTGTGGAGCCTGATTTGGGGCTCGATCTCATGACCCTGAGGTCACAACCTGAGTTGAAATGAGGAGTCAGATGTCTAATTGACTGCACCACCCAGGATCTCCACTGCTTTGTTCTCTTACTGTCTGTTTCACAAACTTGTCAACATCGAGAGTGTCTTCTTTCCCCTCTTTGCATCACCTAACACAATATCCAGCACATAGAAGAATATCCCCCCAAGATTTGAGGCTTTTATGAAAATTTGGCATTTTCTCCATGAGGTCACTGGGAGAATCAAGCAGTAATTTTAGTAAATATGCAAGAGCCATGCTTTGCAAAGAGCTGCCTAAAATGGTCATCTTAACAGTTAACATTTATTGAGTCCTACTCTGTGCCATGCATGGTGCTGAACTCTTTGTAAGAATCATCCCAGTTTACTCCTTGAAGCAATCCCCAATGAGCCATGGTGAAATGGAGACCCCAAGAAGTTAGGTATTTTGTCCAGTATGCTAGAAGGGGAGAATTGAGGCTTTAAAGCTAAGCAGTCTGGCTTCCTTTGGCCTTCCAGTGTAATCTTATACTCTTACATTAGACTATGCTCCATACTTGTGCCTTAGTTTTGTACAAAAGAACACAAAAGGGGCACCTGGGTGGCTCAGTTGGTTAAGCGACTGCTTTCAATTCAGGTCATGATCCTGGAGACCAGGGATTGAGCCCCACATCGGGCTTCCTGCTCGGTGGGAAGTCTGCTTCTCCCTCTTTCAGTCCCTCTGCTTGTGTTCCCTCTCTAGCTGTGTTTCTCTCTGTCAAATAAATAAATAAAATCTTTTAAAAAAAAGAACACAAAAAATATTTGTGGCATGAAGAAGCACAGGAGGGATCCCGAGTTCTCAATAAGATGTTGAGATGCAGGAAATGTGTGACATATCTTTGAGATTTCCATTTTATTTTATCTCGAAGGAGCTCTTATGAGCTGGAAGTGTAAGTGTGACCCACCTCATCTCCGAGTACACAGGAGAAAGAAGGTGTTGAAGAATGACAACACTCCCCATCCTGCCCAGAGTCCTCAGGAGAGATAGGACAGGCACCTGGAAATCCTGACCACTAGGGAGACTAGCTGCAAGATGGAGATTTGTGAGCCCGTGACAGCCTGGGATCCCTAGTCCCACATGATGCCTAAACCACAGTGAGATATCACTATACACCTAGCAGAATACTTCAATTGTGATAGCACAAAATACTAGTGAGAATTCAGAAAGCTTTGATCATTCAGACACTGATTGCTGGGAATGTAAAATCATACGGCCATTCTGTTTCTTACATGCAAAGATGCGGGGCATCTGGGTGGCTCAGTCAGTTAAGTCCAACTCTTGATCTCAGCTCAGGTCTTGATCTCAGGGTCGTGAGGTCAATTCCCGCATTGGACTCCACACTGGGCATGGAGCTTGCTTAAAAAAGAAAGGGAAGAAAAACTGTAAATATGCAATTGCTATATGATCCAGCAGTTGCACTCCTGGGCATTTATCTCAGAGAAATGAAAACATGCTCACACAAGAGGCTGCACACAAATGTTCCTGGCAGCTGTTTTTGTAATACCCTGAAAATGGAACAACCCAGATGTCTTTCAATGGCTGAACAAACCACGGTGCATCCGAGCCAAGGAATACGCCTCAGCACTAAAAAGGGATGCTAGGCAATGCATACAACGAGCTGGATGAATCTCCAGGGAATTGAGCCAAGTGAAAAAAGCCAATCCTAAAATGTTACATACACTTGAAAGGATGAAACTGTAGAAATGGAGAGGAGGTTAGTGGTTTCCAGGGTCCAAGGAAGAGGTAAGGATGGGAGGGAAGTGGGTGTGATTCTAAAGGCTAACGTCCTATGGTGATGGGAATATTCTGGGTCTTGATTGTATCAATGCCAATATCGTGGTTGTGATACTTAAGTATAGTTTTGCAAAATGGTATTTTTGAGGTTAACAGGATAAAGGGTGTATTGAATAGCTGTACAATTTCTTGCATCTGCATATGAATCTATAATATCTCAGATAAAAAGTTGAAGCAGGGGATGCCTGGGTGGCTCAGTTGGTTGATCGTCTGCCTTCGGCTCAGGTCATGATCCTAGGGTCTTGGGATCAAGTCCCATATCAGGCTCCCTGCTTAATGGGGGGTCTGCTTCTCCCTCTGCCCCCCAGCCTCGCCTAGCTGATACATGCTCTTTCTCTCTATCTCAAATAAATAAAATCTTTAAAAAAAAAAGTTGAGGCAGAAAAAAAAGTCGAGGCAACCTCATGATGGCTTTTAAAAATATATTTTTACTTTTGTATATAATTTCTTTAAATGTATACATGATTTTATATAAATGCACCGGGTTTATTTCAAATACTGTCTTTTTTTTTTCTTTTTACTTGTCCCTTCCCTCTTCCTTGTCATGTCTTTATCTACCACCCCCCCCCCGCCATTTCCCACCACCACCACTTAACTATTGGTAACAGGCTTCTGTGGAAAAAAAGAACCATAGACAATATGAGTAGATAAATGACAGGTTGGGGAAAATATCAATAATGCAGATGACACAGTTAAAATTGTTAATATTCAAAAAGGCTTTACAAATTCAAAGAAAAGATCAAACACCCAAAAGGGAAAAAAAAGGCAATGATTGAAAGAAATGAGTCACAAAAAGAGCACACTCAAATGATCAACTTACATGTGATAAGATGCTGAAACTCACCAGCAGGCAGGGAAATACAAATTAAGATAACAAGTATCACTTTGTACCCATCAGTCTGGAAAAAAATAGGGGAGAGATGTGAGGGCCAAAGGCACTTTCCCTCATTGCTGTGCCCATGTGAATTTAAACAGCAATCTGGCAACATCTATTACAATTAAAAATATTTATCCTTTAAAAATTCATTGAGTCATGCACTCAAGAATCGTGCACAAACTTCTCTCCTAGAAGTCTGCCCCCTGCACTAAAACCACTGGTCTGTACAAAACAGAGATGTTTATCACAACATTGCCTCTTGTGCAGAAAGGAACTGGGAATAAAGAAAACCGGCACACACGGAAGCATGCTTGAATATGGTGTGGTCGTGCTGGGGAATATAGTGCCATCATTAAAAGAAGTCTATCAGAGTTATGCAGACCGCTTGGAGCTGTCTTCCCAAGGTACTGCCGAATGAGAAAAACTAGGTGTAGAAAAGCATGTGCACGTAAGGTGATGCCCGTTTTGATTCCCGTTTTAATAAAGTAACGGCGGAGGCACCTTGCAGCTTGTATCTGCTTGTGTCTGCACATCCTTGTGTATGTTCTTGAGTTTCCTCTCCCCCACTTACTATTTTTAAAATTGAGAAAGTTACCAAGTTGCAAATGTATCCAAACTTGCTCCCATTTCCTATACTGTGCATATACACTCTCTGGTCCTGTTGGGGGGCTGGTGATTTAGCCACTGACCTGCAGCTCATGAAGCAGGGAGACGTCCTCGGCAGCACATGAATGTCTGTGTTAACACTCCCCGCTTCCTAGTGGATCGAATGCAGCACTTTCAATGACTGGATGTCACCCACAGACAGCACAGGACTCTGGAATGGAATCATGTTGGAAATTGTCTACCCGGCAACTTTCTTCCGATCACCATCTCCTTATGGAGCCACTTAAAGTACACTGAGTTTCTATTTAAAGATGTTTTCAAATGTTTTGGAACGTTCTGGGATAATAATATCATCGTGATACTTAGCATCTGTTGAGTCTGCTGTATGGTAGCGGTTCTATAAATGTTAGCTTCTGAGTGGCAGTGGAACGAGGAGGGGAGGACAGAAGGGAGGAAGAGGGTGAGGCCAAAAGGTGGGACCAGATGCTCTGAAGGGAGGGGACGCCCCCCGCCCTCGCCCAGACCCCCTCAGGCTTACGGTGCCCTTCTTATATTGAATTGTTTGTTTGTTTGTTTTATTTTATTTTTTTAATTTTAATTTTTAATTTTTAATTTTTAAATTTCAAGATTTTTTTTTAAAAGATTTTATTTATTTGATAGCAAGAAACACAGCTGGAGAGGGAACACAGCAGGGGGAATGAGAGAGGGAGAAGCAGGCTTCCTGCTGAGCAGGGAGCCCGATGTGGGGCTCGATCCCCGGTCTCCGGGATCATGACCTAAGCCGAAGGCAGTTGTCCAACCAACTGAGCCACCCAGGTGCCCCTGTTTGTTTGTTTTTATATTGAATTCTTATGTGGAGGACAGAGGCCAGCTTTGTCCTTCACTTAAGGAGGTGATGTGTAATATCAGGAGACATTTAAACACTTGTAAATTACAATCACAATGAAATTTACAATTATTATATTTACAATTATTATATTTACAAATATAAAATTAACAAAAATGCAATGGCACGGCTGGATGGCCCAGATCCAGAACACTGTTAGCAGAAAGTTCTGGCAAAGATGTGGAGCGACAGGAACTGTCATTTCTTTGTTGGCAGAAATGTAAAGTGGTACGGCCACTTTGGAAGACAGTATGGCATTTCCTTGGCATTTACCCGAAGGAGCTGAAGACCCCGGTCCACACAAAACTCCCCACATGCTTTTTCACAGCAGCTTTATTCCTTTATTCATGACCCAAACTCAGAAGCCACCAAGATGGCCGTTAGCAGTTGAGAGGATTAGCCATGGTCCCTCCGGACAACGGGATCTTACTGAAATGAACTATCAAGCCAGGAAAAGACACGGGCAGGGGGCGTGGGCAGGACACTAAATGCATATTATTAAGTGAAAGAAGCCAGTATGAAAAGACTGCATTTTGTATGATTCCAACTACATGATATCCTGGAAAAGGCAAAACTGTGGAGATTGTAAAGGGATCTGCAGTCGCCAGGGCAGGGAGAGATGATTAAACAGAGCAGAGGTTTTTTAGGGCAGTGCCACTATCCTGTGGTGGTCTATCCATGTCATCATACACTTGTCCAAACCCACAGAATATACATCAAGAGTGAACCCTAAAATCCACTGTGCACTTTGGGTGGCAATGATGGGTTCATCAGCTGTAGCAAGTGTATCGAGAATATTATATACTTAATTCACATGCACACTGACATAAATAATATATTTAATATACAATATGTTTATATCTATATCACGTATGCATGTGTATATATCTATGTATCTATATATCTGTCTATATCTCCCCTCCCTCCTTAGTCACTTTCTTCTAATTATTATTTCTGTCTCTGTCCATGGCTTTCTTCAGATCCTGGGTTGTGTGCCCACCTTGAAAGTGCATGTCACCAGGAATGATGAGAGTCTGTGCTCATGGGTGACACTTTGCGACCTTTGTGACTCCTTGCAGAGTGATGTGGCTGGGCCATTTTGTTAGGGACATTCCATGTCAATATCTTTAGGTTTTCCTCTCTGGGCTGGCCGGGCCAATTTCCACAGAAGACAACTTTCCTGACCACTTGCAGGGATGTGATCCTGGTTGCCAGAATTCAGGGGATAAATGGAGAAAGAGCGCTGGCGTGTAAAGTCAGTGTGTAATCATATTTTTGCCAGTGTTCCCATTTTCAATACGGTACTTGCTGCCTTCTGCTGTGCCTGGTGTTTCTACTTTGTTCTCTCTGGGGTTGGGGTGGGGGGTCATCTAGTCTTTGGATGGCACCAAGGACGAGGATCTGGGTATCTATTTTCTTTGTCACCAGACTTTCAACTTCATCCTGTTTTCGGCATTGGCCTTAACTCTGCCCCCATAACACCTGAAACTCCTGGGGGTTTCTGCCGAGTAAAGCTGGTTGCTTCTTGGATTTTCTCACTGTTGACTTTTAATTCTCAGGTCTCCTAACTCAGTTACCATACAGCCTACTGCTGCCCACGTCCAAACATGGTGCCTGTCACTTCCTCTCCTGCTGTCTTTATTTTTGTGGTTTATGCTTTTTAAGAAGCATTTTTTTCCCCAGGGGGGAGTTAAGGAGGTTTCGCAGAAAATGTGTGTGCTCAGTTTCTGTTTTTAAATTTAATTTTTAACTTTTTTTAAAAGGCAGCTCTACACCCAACACAGGGCTTGAGCTCATGACCCCGGGTTCAAGAGTCACGTGTTTTTTCAACTGAGCCAGCCAGGCACCCTAGTCCCTTATTTTAAGTTAGAAAACCCCAATTTGCTTCTAGCCAAATATTTCTTCAAACTGTCCCAGCTGGGAGTTGGCACCGGCCGTAGTGTGACTCCCCGCCCCACAGAGCACTTGCCCCCAGTCCCGACTGGCCCTTCGGAATCACCTGTGGAGCAATGGAAACACGCGGCCACCCCTCCCGGTCCCCACCGCGGGGCTTCACTGCAGAGGTCCTGATTTCCAGCCCGGGAACAGGGCCCAGGAATCTGTATTTTAACCTGTTCTACAAATCCTGCCCGAAGCCCGTTGAGGTAGAGAAACTCTCTGGCAGAAGGTCCTGCAGATCTTTGTTTTACACCTTCACCGGCACACACTGCCAATAATTAGGTGACCGAATACCGGAAAGTGATTTAATATACACAACCTAACTCTGTATCCCCGGGAATCTTCTGTCATTACTTGTACTTTGAGCTTGCTCCTCCCCTGCCGATTACTATGCCAATATTGAAGGCAGCTACTGTTTTCACTTCTCCCTTTGGCTTCCTCTTTTCTTGGGTGAACTCACTTGCCCCTTCTTCACCATCCCGTGCAGCCATGTCTGGCAACCAACTCCAGTTTGTCAATATCCTTCAAGGAACCGTGTGGTGTTCCGAGGGGAACCCAGTACTGAGTGTGTGAGTGCAGAGGGAAAGGGAGTTGTTATGTTCGCAGAGTCAGACTTTACACATATTATCGTGGCCACTGATGACACTGTTTTGTTTCATTTTTTGCTTTTAAAGCCCATTCTTACTGATGGTTTGGTTTGACGAGGCCTTAGAACCAGATGCCTCCTCCCAGTGAGATCTTCCCTCTAGATTCCTTCTGTTGGGTCTCCCCCTGCCACACTCCATCCTGGACTCTAACAATGTGTTGAATTAATAAATAGATGGAGGAGCGAATGAATAAATGGACTTCCGCAAGAAGTTGAAAGGGCTTTTCCTGATGCCATGGAATTTTGGTGAATCCTGGAAGGCGAGGACGATAGGCAAAAATTTACCCTCACTTCCCAAAGAGGGGTACTAGAATGAACGATGTAAGACGTATTAACCTACAACACCAAGAGATGCACTAGACACACCTGTGCCAGATTTACTAGGAAATATTAGAAGTTCAATGGCTATCAACCCTTTCCTACTTCTAGTCTTTATGAGAAAACTCTCATAAAAAGAGTTTATTCTCTATTTGAAATGATTATGGGGGAGTCACTGGGAAAGGAGAGCTCAGTCCAGTGTGAGCTGCTGCAGGGTTTTCTCTCTGCTCTCCATGGTTCTTCCAAACTCTCCCACCTGGCCACTTACTTACTCCCACCTCCCTCCTCACTGGTGCCCTTGTGAGGTAAGGAATGCTGCACCCATCTTGGCACAGCCATGGGGAAGCGGGGAGGTGAGAGTGTGGCGGTGAACCCGGAACTGGGGGATTTATGTGAAACATATTGGAGTCCATGACTTAGCAGATTATGCTAAAGGTGGAATGTTAGTTGGCAGTGATTGATGGCAGGGCCAGGAGTAAAGGCACCCAGAAGCAGAGAGCACTCTTCATTTCAAGAAGCAAGGATGGGTGAATGGGTACTATGGACAGTCACCAGGTTTAAGCTGTCTTGACGGGAGCTTGCCCAAGAGGTGAAGGGATTCCAGCAGGAAGAAACTTTGGGATGAAGTTGTTGGGCAAGAATCAGCAAGGAGGAGGCGTGTGGATTATGAAGAGAGTACACTGCCCACGTCAGAGAACTGTACAGTGTGGAGGTTCATGCAAAGATACTTCCAAAGGGCTCCCCAGTGTACCCCACCAGGAGCAAGGTTGAGGGCCATCCACGTTCAGACCTTTACAGTCCAGGCAGACCCAACAACAGCACTAGCTAAGTACATTGATCCTTCCCTATTTTCTCGAATCTCTCCTTCTCCTGCTTTCTCCCAATGGAGGGAGGAGCTAGAGGAAAGCAAGGACAGCTGACAGCACCCTTCCTCATTACAGGGCCTTGAGCCACAGTTTAGGAATGAGCCACAAGGAGAACTGATGCTTACAATTGTACATGAGACTGGAGTTTTGACTTGGAATGGACTGGACATCACTTTCAATAGCTAAACAGTAATCAGTATCAAAATGAGACTTCTTGTTGTTGAAAGTGCTCAATTAGCCTGAGATGTTTTCTAGGGGTGGGGGCTGAGCAATTTTGAAGGGAAAGTGGATAAATAAAGCTATTTCCTGTTTAGACCTCAAAAAAACTCAGGGTATTTAGTATTGAAGGAGTGGATTCAGGATTGGTGACAATGGCTTCCTAGCATTGTGCACTCCAAAGAGCTACGTGTTTCTTGGACTCCTGAGGTCCTTGTGGTCAGATCTCCACTCATTCATTCATTCATTCAACTCTTAATTGACTTCATGCTTTTTGCTTAGCTTTGAGATAGGCCATAGAGGTCCTGGATGAGTGAGCCAGACCCCTGACATCCAGGAGCTCCTTAGAAGAGGGAAGTATTAGAGAAGGAGGGGATTTCACTGAGCCCTGAAAGATAGCTCAGGCCTGGATTGATTGATAGATTGATTCATTCATTCAAGAAATATGTGGGAGAGCATCTGCTTAATTTCAGGGTCATCTGCTCAGCATCTTTCTTTTTTTTTTTAAGATTTTATTTATTTATTTGACATAGGCAGAGATCACAAATAGGCAGAGAGGCAGGCAGAGAAAGAGGGGGAAGCAGGCTCCCCACTGAGCTCGGGCCTCGATCCCAGCACCCTGAGATCATGACCTGAGCCGAAGGCAGAGGCTTAACCCTCTGAGCCACCCAGGTGCCCTGTTCAGCATCTTTCTTAGAATGGCATGGCATGTCTATTTCTCACTCTCTGAGAAATTTGGAAAAGCAAAGAGCTAGTATGGGTTACATGTTTTGGAATCCATTTTTCTGACTTTCCCAGTTAACCCTCCAATGTTCCCAGGTGCTTCCTAGCGCTCTGTTGACTTCTGACCACAACCATAAGAAAAAAACAAAACAAAACAAAACAAAAGGGCAGATTTGATTTGCTGTAGTGAGAGCACTGAGGGTCTCACGGAAAGGAGGAAGGGTCTGTGGCGGTTATGGTATTCCTGCTCTTCCGTCCAAAACTTGGGAGTAGAGTTGTCAGCCAGAGTTGTAATATTTCAACACCCTTATTCCAAAATATTATTCATGTCTTATCTGAAGTTCAAATTTACCTGGACATCCTGTATTTTAATTTGTGAACCTGGTGGCCTAACCCGGGAATGGCTCTCTCTACCCTGAGAAAGATCACAAGACTCATTTCTCACTTTTGAAGAGACTCTTGCCCTACAAAGCTTCTCTTCAGGTCAGCAGGCTAGGCCCCGCTGGATGTTGCTGCGGGCTCAGCACTAGTCCTCATGGAAGGAAGGGAGTAGAGATGGCCCAAGGGGAACGTCTTAGACTTTGGGCCAGCCTTGGGTTCTAGGTCATGGTCTGCCCCTAACAAGTCCTGTGACTTTGCATAGGGCAGTTTGCTTTTCTGGACCTGATTTCCCTCTTTAGAAAGTGAGAGGGCTGAGGGTTCTATGGACCACTCAGGCATCACATGCAAGCTTCCCAGGACAAGCGGGATAGAAGCCTGTGGTCATGGGTCCCCTCTGCACCCAGCCAGGGCTCTGTGTGTCTGTGCTGAGGGATGCACAAGAGATCCCAAACTGCCCTAGATAATGCAGGAAATGGCTTGCTAAGTGCGAACAGCCTTGCTTTTTCAATTTTGTAGTGAGGCAACAACTCCTGTGTTGACAGAGAGTGGGTAGCTGAGGAGCAGTTAGAGGTCCTGTCCCAATTGTGTCTCAGAATGACCTCACCTCCATCCCTCCTCACTCCCTGGAGAGGACAAAAGTTCCTTTTCCTGTCCCTGGAATAAAAGGAAACAAAGACACAGTGGCAGACTGTTGAGTTGAGCTTGAAAAGGCCTGACCACAGGAGCCCAGGTGCCCCCGGAGCTCCCCAGGCTTGGGTTGCCCCATCCGGGAGGCTGCCTCTGCCAGCCCTGGCTTCTCATTCATTCAGTCCTGCTCTGAAACATAAGGTAGAGACGAGGGGCAGACATACACAGAATCTGTGGAGAAGAAAGAGAAAACAGTAAGAGGAGAGAAAACTGTCTCCCTCCAAAATGCTGCTTTTATCCCCCAGCCTTGGATCATGGACATTGGGCAACAGAGAGAACTCGCGGAGTGGCATGGGACAAAGCTCATGCTGGGACTGGAACTCCAACCAGTGTGTCCTCAGAACAGCATGGCGGCAGAAGGGTAGAGCTGCCTGTCGCCTTGGAGGAGAATAGTATTGGCTCTTGATTTTAGGAGAGGACATTTTTGTTGTCCCCCCCCCCCGATCCCCTGAGGTCCCTCTGCCCAGCTCTCCATGTGCATCCCTAGCAGCTGTGAATTTTGGCACCGGTGCCTTTGGAAAGATCAGCTTGGGCAGTGACAAGAGCTAGAGAGGCCTGAGAGTTCCGTGGCCTTCCCCCTAGATTCTCCCTCCTAGACAAGGACAAATGTGGAAGCACAGAACTCAGCTCCCCAAGGTAGACAAAGTCTGTGGTAATGTATGCTGCAGACCTCCCCATGGGAGCAGGCTGAGCCTGGGGCCCCACCAGAAATGCTCCCCTCCTTAGCTTCCTCTCCTTCCATATCCTACTCCCCTCCTCTCGCACCAGGCACTCTTTTCCTGGGTTCTCCTTAATTCATTAATTATCTGACTCATTAAGGAACTTACTTTGTAATTGACCACTCACACCTGAACTCCAGTCTCAGGGTCAGATTCTGATCTGATCACAATGTCGGGGGGTGGCAAACCAGCATTTGAACTCCAGGAGAATATTGTCATTAACACTCCAGGTTCTCAGGAAGGAGGAGAGCTAGGGGAGCATTAGCTTTAACCAGCAATGGGCCAGAAGCAGAATTCTCACTTCGAAAATCTCCCGGGAGGGCAGGGACAGGTGGTCAGGAGCAGGGGCTTCTGGGGGTGGGCATTAGAATCTCTCTCACGTTTGTGTCTTCACTTCCGGGTCCTTGAAATGATTTATAGAGAGGACTTAATTTACTGGTTCAGAGCACGTGTTTTGGAGCTGGACAGATCTGGGTTCTCGTCCCCCTTCTGACACTTGCTAGCAGCATGACCTGGGGCAAGTTGTTCAACCTCTCTGGGCCTTAGTTTTCTCATCTATAAAATGGGACTAAAACTGGTTTGTACCCAACAGGACAGTCAAAGAGTTAAATGAGCTAGTGTCTGTGTGCCTGCCAGTCGATGGTGAATGTGTTGCTTCTCCCTCCTGAATCTCAATGTTAACGTAAAATAGAAGCCCACACCCGCTGTTCTGCCAGGATGTCGTTCGAGGTGGGACATGCCAACCGCTAACTAATGCAGCCAGCCCCTGATTTTTGCAAGTGTTGTTATGGCAACCATATTTTTTAAAGTCACTTAAAGTTGGCAAAGAACGTGGAACTAGGACTAGGTGACAATACAAAGTGACGGGATGACATAAATAAACCTAGAAAGAAGAGAGAGGAAGGAGCTAGGAGTACGAGATGCAGGTAGAAAAATGAGCACCAAGTCCGAGCACACGGCGGTGTCCGAGTGGGGGCTGGGAAGCTGTGCCTGGTCTGGACAGAACAAAGGGTGTGAACTTGGAAAGGACGCTGCTGTGTGGTCTTTAGCCCTCTGGGTCAGGGCTGCCTGAGCCATTCTGCAGCTTGCTGGGTACCCCCTGGCCAGAGAGAACGGACAGTCTCTCTTGAGTGTTCCAAGCGATCGGGCCAAAGAGTCCTGGCTTGATCCTTGCACTTCTGTGGTCTTCCCCCCTTTTGCTTCCGCCCCCCTGCCTGCCTTTCCACTGGGAGCTCCCTGGTGGTAGCCACCCTCCCTGTCCTCTCTCTGGAAGGTCACAGTCACTCCTGGTGTCAGAAGAGCACCAGAGACCCTCCACCCCCAGGAGTGGGAGGAAGTCCGAGTCATAGCTGAGTAGTTGGAGTAGCATCATGGGAGCCATAATGCCTTGGGAGTGGCCTGGTGAACACGTCCTGAAGGACTTAAGAGAAACTCTCCTCTCTAGGGGCCAGGGGAGACCACGTGATGGGGCAGAAGCTCTCAGGGTTGTAGGAGACAAGAAGGACCTACAATGAGAGGTAGGATGCTTGTGATGTTGGTCTACCCCAGACTCATTTTCTTTCTTTGTTTTATTTTTAAAGATTTTATTTATTTATTTGACAGAGAGAGACACAGTGAGAGAGGGAACACAAGCAGGGGGAGTGAGAGAGGGAGAAGCAGGCTTCTCCCTGAGCACGGAGCCCGATGTGGGGCTTGGACCCAGGACTCTGGGATCATGACCTGAGTTACCCAGGCGCCCCAGCCCAGACTCATTTTCTGTCCTCTCCTGCTCTGCTCTGTTCTTGGAGACTGACCCTAGGGGTGGCATTTTGGGGGGCTAGCATGGCAGTTGGCTTCTTGTTGGGTTTGACCAATGGGAGGCATCTGAGACTGGAGGGTAGCAGGAGAGAGAGGTCAGAGTACACTCTCCCTGCCCTCTGCTTTGACACCCATCCCCCCCAGGAATGGCCCCTCCACAGCCTGTGGCTCTCTCCAGGCTCCTGTGCCACCAGTTCCTTCCCTTGCTCTCCAGTCCTCAGGGCAGTGAAGCTGCTCTTGGCTGCTGTTGTCTGTGAGCCCAGTCACCGCTAGTTCGTTCCCTTAGCTCCACCCCCCTACTGTTTATAGGCCCTCCATTAGAGTCTTCTCACTTGAGCCATCTGACTGGTACATGGAGAAAGAGTAGAGGCACCAACGGTCCAAGTCTGTGTGGGGTTAATTTTCTGAAGCAACAATGGTGCAGGTTAGAGGGGGAAGGAGGTGAAATAAACTTGGGACCTACGGAGACAGACCCGGGAATCGGACACAATAATTGAGCTGGCTCATGTGGTTCTAAATGATAGGTCATTGTTACTGGTCTGTGCTGGTGCTGCCCCCGGGAGGCATTCTCTGGGGAGGGAGAGAGGCAGGGGTCTTGGGCAGTGGCGACACATCCAGGAACTCAGTTCACTCTGGGAGATCCTTCTGCATCTAACAGGGCTCAGTCGCAGTGGGGTGGGGAGCCCAAACCTGGGCATGAGACCAGAAGCAGCCAACAGTCTGAGTAGGGATGAGACAAGGGGCAGGCAGGAAAGGGCCCATGAAACAGAAGCCCACCCCCTCTTTTTTTCACGGTCATATACGTGTGGTGGCAGAATCATAGCTCATGATTACGTAGCTTTGGCTTACTCTTTAGTGACGGTAGGGGGAAGGAAAGGGTTATTATGAAAATGGGCAAAGACACTGGAAACCTGTCTCTGGCACAAGAAGGGAGATTATAGAATGTTAAGGAGTGAGTTGCTGGTGTGTTATGCATAATAGAGGAGTTCTGTTGGTAATATATGATATTGGGCTTGGGTAGAGTTATCCAGGGGCCAGCCTCCCAGCCTCCTGGCCTCATGTCAGCGGAGCCTCTCTTCAGTCCTGCATGAGAGTTCTACCTGGAAGTAGCCAGACATCATGACTCCATCCCTGCCTCTGCTGCCTTTGCTGCTAGTGACCCAGGAATGCCTGGACGCCAGACTCCCCCCAGGATCCAGTTGCCTCTGTCCAGACATCCACACAGGGCAGAAGCGGGGCACCCTACATTTCCTTTTCCTCTCCCGTCCCCTTTTCCCTTTCAGCACCTCCATAATAGAGTGAGAGGAGGCTGGAGGTGTAAATTTTTAGTAAAAAAAGTCAAGTGTGTAAAAGTCTCACTTTATGTCTCTATAGCAGATTAAATTAGTTCTTGAGTCTTAATTTGCACATTTTGGAGAATATTTAAATTTTTTTGGCAATCCTACACATGAATGCATCTTTATCTGTCGCTGAGGCTTTATATTCTATTTCCTTTGCCTAGTTAATGACTATAGCTTCATAATAAATATTTACCTCTAGTAGAATCAGTCCCTTCTGCAAAAAGGTGACTTGGCTTGAATTTTGGAATAAGCTTGTCAAATTCACAACTGATTTTTGTTTCTGAATATTACAGCCAACTACCTTGTTTTACTCTTTTATTAGTTCTACTAGTTTTTACTAGATTCTTTTGGTTTTTCTGTGTAGACCTGCAAATAAGGACAATGGTCTTTTATAATTCTTATATATTTCTTCTTATCTTATGTTGACTTCTACTACAGGTTGAATGGAAGGGATGAAACATATTTTTTAAAATACTGTTCTTGCTTTAAAAGGGAGCACCAACTTCTCTTGTGTTTTTAATTAATTTATATTTTTTTCCATAACGCAGCCATTCTGTCCTCCCCCCCCCATCCCCCAGCAACCCTCAGTTTGTTTCCCGAGATTAAGAGTCTTTTATGGTTTGTCTCCCTTCCTGGTCCCATCTTGTTTTATTTTTTTCCCTCCCTAACTCCCACAGCCCCCCTGCCATGCCTCTACAGATTCCTCGTATGAGAGAGATCAGATGACAATTGACCAACTTCTCTTTCATTCTTTTTTTTAAAAGGTTTTATTGATTTTTTTTAGAGAA
>PITA01023513.1:0-28009 GCA_004023965.1 Spilogale gracilis
ATATACAATGGAATACTATGCCTCCATCAGAAAGGATGAATATCCAACTTTTGTAGCAACATGGACTGGACTGGAAGAGATTATGCTGAGTGAAATAAGCCAAGAAGAGAAAGTCAAGTATCACATGGTTTCACTTACTTGCGGTGCATGAGGGGTAACCTGGAGGACAGTGGGAGAAGGAAAGTAAATGGGAACTAGGCTAATCCAGGGAGGGACAACGAAACAACAGAGACTTTGGACACAGAAACAAACTGAGGGACTTGGAGGGAGGGGGGTGGAGGGATGGGAGAGCCTGGTGGTGGGTACTGGGGACACCTAAAGTGTGGAGCACTGAGTGTGGGGAATGGGGAATGAATCTTGGAACACTGGAAAAAAAATTTTAGTAACAATAAAAAAAAATTAATTAATTAATAAAAAAGTGGTATTTGTCAGTTTTTTTAAAAATATATAATTTACTACATTTTTTATATTTCTGAATAAACATTAGCATGTATACCTATATTTATAAGTTTTATTTTGTTTGCTGTTGTTATTGGTTTTGTTTTTTCTTACGGATATCTCTCGCCTTTATAAGCTCAAGACTCCCCAAAAATAAATTCATTTTTCTTCTTGCTCTTCACCATATTTTCAAGTATTTAAAGATATAATCAGTTCATGCTCATCTCCATGCCTCTCTTCAACATGCATTCAGGGTCTGATAAGTTTTTTATCCTCACATATTCAGTCATGAAAGTGTAACCAATATATCAAGGCCCAAGTCAACTTTTATTTTTTTAGAAAACTTTCTATGAACTTTCAATTGGAATCATTTTTCTGGTGTTTTCATATAACTGTTTATAATAATAATATAACTTAATATTATAATAAGTTATAATAATAAGCTATAATAAGTTAATATGTTATAATAATATAACTTATTAGTCTTACAACTAATGGAGTTATTTGCATGTTTCCTCATCCCTTCATAAGAGAGGCTGCAAGTTTTTAGATTTCAGAGCTTCTGTGTTACCAGTTTTTGTATTTCTTTCCTTACCTTAAAGCAATAGACACAGGAAAGTATGCTGAATTAAATTGCCGCAGCTTGATTTTCTTAGATTTAATCTGAAACCTAATTCTCATTAAAAAAATATTGAAAATTTCCCAGGATCATATGCTACTTAGAGAGAAAAAGTAATAATTTAGAAAAGAATATTCATGATATCCCATCATGTATCTCAAGGAGATAACCTCCTTTGATCGCAAATTGAACTCAAATGCTTCCTCTTCTTTTGAAACTCTCCCTGACATTTATAGGCTGACTTAATCTTATCTCTTAATCTCTAGGCATGCTGAATATCACACTAACTGTCTGATTTCCCTACTAAACTAGAAAGCCTCCAGGTCATAGAGAGTGTTTGTATATGTCTTTTTATACTTGGTACTTACCATAGGTCCTTTCATAAAATGAAGTGTTAAAAAAGAAGGAAAGAAGGAAGGGATGAAAGGAAGAAGGGAAGGAAACAGGAAAGGAAGGAGAAAGAAAGGCATATTACCCACCAGTAGTCAGATCTATCCCCTAGTCTTTCTGATCTTAAAGCCATCATTTCTTTTTTAGGTCTCAATATCTCCCATCCCAGGACTAAGATGCAGCTGCAGAGAACACCCAATTCTGCCGACAATTAAGATTAAAAGAAAAAAATGAATGGAAGCACTCATGAAGGCTATGAATCATCTCCTTTTCCCATGCAAATTACACAGCAATCAACATAAATGGGTTTAATAAAAGATGTATAAAGAAGTTACTTTTAAAAAACCCAAATAAGCTGCTTCTTACCATTTGATGCAGTATACTATTCAAAATGCTTTTTTTAAAACATAAAATACTTCTCTGTAGCCAGTGATACACCCTAGGCAAACACTACATCTTTCCACACATGCATTTGCAAATCTTTCTTTTACTGTTATGTGTCTGTGTATTCTATTCCAGTGGCATCATTTATTACAATATGAACTTTCACTAGAATTAATAAATATTTATTTGTGAAATTTAACAAATGAACAAAAGGAAAAGTAAGACTACCCAAAATGATTCAACCTAGAAAACTGTGAGGATTCTGTTGCAGTGATTAGACTAAAGGGCTGGCAGCAGAGACGGAAATGGATGTAATTATGATACACATGACTGTATATTTTTCATGTACTGATAGTATATTATGATGAATTAGAAATGAAAGGCAGGAGTCAAGGATAGTTGTTATGTTTTTGGCATAAGCATCTGAGTTTAGGTGGTAATTCCTTTTTAGGAAGAGAAAAGAGTATAGGGACATTTCAAGAATTTTGTTTTGGAAAAGTTCTGTCTTAAGTTGCTGTTATATATTCAAGTCAAGATGTCAAGTAAGCAGTGTGATATATGGATTGATAGTTAAAGGTAAAATAATTAATGCTGGCTCAGTTGGTTAAGCAACTGCCTTCGGCTCAGGTCATGATCCCGGAGACCCCAGATCGAGTCCCACATTGGGCTTCCTGCTTGGCGGGAAGCCTGCTTCTCCCTCTCTCACTCCCCCTGTTTGTGTTCCTCTCTCACTGTGTTTCTCTTTGTCAAATAAATAAAATCTTTAAAAAAAAATTCTTAAAAAAATAATTAATGCTGGCCATTTAAAACCACTGGGGAGTAACAAAATAATAACTGGAAATAATATTTTTTAAAATAGGAGGCTATCATTTATTCAGTTTTTTTAATAGCAATAAAACAATACTATATATTGTACATCTGACAATCATCCTTATTTTATAGTTCTGAATATTAAAAAATAATACAATGGTTTTCAAGTTTTTAAAATTATTTTTATTATATTCAGTTAGCCAACATATAGTACATCATGAGTTTTTTTCTTTCTTCTTTTATACATCATAGTGTTTGATGTAGTATTCCACAATTTATTAGGTGTGCATAACACCTTGTGCTCAACACAACACATGCCCTTCTTAATACCCATCACCCGGCTACCCCATCTCCCTTCCTACCTCCCCTCTGAAACCCTCAGATTGTTTTTCAGAGTCCAGAGTCTCTCATGGTTTGTCTCCTTCTCTGATATCTTTCCATTCAGTTTTCCTTCCCTTCCCCAATGGTCCTCTGTGCTATTCCTTATGTTCCACATATAAGTGAAACCATATGATAATTATCTTTCTCTGCTTGACTTATTTCACTTAGCATAATTCCCTCCAGTTCCATCCATGTCAATACAAATGTCAGTATTCATAACTTTCTGATTGCTGAGGAAACAGTCAACAAAACAAAAAGGCAACCCAATGGGAGAAGATATTTGCAAATGATATTACAGATGAAGGGCTGTCATCCAAGATCTATAAAGAAATTCTCAAACTC
Source organism: Spilogale gracilis (assembly GCA_004023965.1). Lineage (NCBI taxonomy): Eukaryota > Metazoa > Chordata > Mammalia > Carnivora > Mephitidae > Spilogale > Spilogale gracilis. The sequence continues at coordinate 3,365 of PITA01023513.1, forward strand.
AACATCCAAAAAACAAATAATCAAGTCAAGAAATGGGCAGAAGACATGAATAGACAACTCTGTAAAGAAGATAAACAAATGGCTGACAGATACATGAAAAATGTTCAACATCACTTGGAAGGAAGGAAGTGCAAATCAAAGCCACAGTGAAAAACCACCTTACACCAGTTAAAATGTTTTTTTTTTAAAGATTCATTTATTTATTTATTTTAGAAAGAGAGAGGGAGAGGGGGAAAGAGAGAGGGAGTGAGTAAACAGGGGGAGGCAGAAGGAGAAGGAGAGAGAGAATCTCAAGTAGACTCCCACTGGGCAGAGAGGCCCATTGGGCGTAGAGGGGTGCTTCATCTCATAATCCTGAGATCATGACACAAGCCAAAACCAAGATTTGGACACTGAATCAACTGAGTCATCCAGGTGTCCTTACAATGGTTATTTTTTAATGCTGATGTCCTCATTCTGGCTTTTCTGAAAAATTCTACTTTGATATTAAAATAAATAAGTGAATAAGTAAGTAAGTAAGTAAATAAATAAATAAATAAATGTATATATTCAAGATAGTCATAAGTGGTTGATTTACCAGGAGAGGTATTTTTCCTTTGTTTCTGAAAGCACATTTTATTTTTTAAAATACTATAACTAGCTTTTAATGGGTTATATACATTGTTTCATATAAGAGAAAACAGGTATCACATTAAATTGTAGTGAGCCACTGAGGTGTTTGATATTACCTAGCTCTGTTAACTTAATCTGTAAGTAATTATATGCTACATGTTATGGGTCAGATATTCAGCTAGATGCCTTGGGGTATTTAAATATAACTACTCTTAAATTATACTAGTTATCTCACTAATATACTAGACCAAGAGACTGACACACATATATTCTTCCAAAGAGATAAATTCCATAGAAGAGTACAATTAAATTCTATAAGAGGTCTGAAGAGAAGGGGTAATTTGAATACATGATTTATTTATAGCCATGGTGTAGTTATTTTTGTATTGAATAGGGCACTGGACCCACATATTAATATTAATTTCAATATACAGACTGAATATCTCATGGTAAACTAAGCCTCATAAAGCTATCAAAATTTCCATATTTCAGAATGACCATTATTGCAGATTATTGACACATTTGTATAAAAGTATTTTCCCCTTTTCAATCTCATGACTGTTTCTACTCTTGGATTATTTGATGATGTCATAGTCTAGTGTCTGTGATACTTGAATTGATTACTGAGGAAAAAAGGATCCATGGTGAGAACATGAATAGTAAACTAAAGGAACAGTCTGCTGATTACACAGAAGAAAATTTCTATTTACATGCAAATATCTTTGTAATCAGCAGTGATAGGAAAGGAAATGTATGAGTCTAAAGCATTCCACTTTTCAAGTGTTCCAACTTTCCCTAAGCCCCTACCTCGGAAAATGTTTCCTTCATAACAATGAAAAGGCTTACCTCATTTAACAAAAACTGAGTCTTATTTTACTTGAAACAAAGCATATTAATGAGCCTTTCCTATTTCTTCTTCAGTGCCAATCTTTCACTCCTGGATTATCTTTAGCTAGAATTTTTCTCTGGTCAATATTTTAGTCTTTAGCTTTTTAAAAATGATAGCTCAAAGCCTTACTTTTGTTATTTTTAAAAGGGGGATAACACTGACTACACAGGTTATTCTGGCCATACCACCCTGAGTTGTCCAATTTCAACAGGCTTAATTAAAATAATGTGCATTTTAGTAACTGAGTGGTTGATGTATCATGTAAGTATTCAAAACGAGAGGTTTTACACAGAAAGTGAAGTGCAATAGGCATTAAGCTACAATGTTAATGTAATTCTAAAACTATGAAATGAAAATTCACAAACATTTAAAGGAAAGGGACTTTTCACTAGCAACCATGTCCCAGAAAAAAAAAAAAAAAATGTCAACTGATCTTATTCCTGATTTAAAAAGACTGAAATCCTGAGGAAAAAATACAGTTTCAATTTGATTTAGGAAATCCCATAAGGATTCACTTCTTTGACAAATGACATTAAGAATGGTCATTATTCTAAATTACCTAACCCATGGTAATACAAGATAAATATTTCACTGGTATGAGGCTGAACAACCACATCTGAAAGAGGATTAGAAATGCTAAATTTCAATTACAGTGATTGCTACAGTGTGATAATACTTACCGACAGGACAAAGTTCTCAAAAGTGGTTTAGGGACCTTTTCTGTTAGTGTGTGGGGCAAATATATTGTAATTATATGCATATATATATATATATATATATATATATATGTATATAATGTCTTACATTATAATGCAAGAAAGACATTAGAGTTCAAAGCTAATGGTCAAGAAATAATTTTTGAAACGTCTTTGGTGCAAAAAGGTGGTTTTATTAAAACAAGTGGACAGGACCCATGGGCAGAAAATGCTGTGCTGGTGTCATGAGGAGTGGTCATTAAAAACTTTCAAGTTGGGCTAGGTAGGGATAGCGTAAGTCTTGAAGGAATTTTGGAAGCAAGGTTTTCAGGACCTTGAGAGGGCTAGCTATTTTTGGGGAAAGGTCATTTATTACTGTCTAAGAAAACCTGAGTCATGAGACCCTTCAGATGTATATCTGGTGGGTCATATGCTTGGGGGATGATTGCTAACATATATCTTGGGGATAGAGAGAGATAAAGGAAATTTCCAAAGGAATTTTTATATGTTAAAGTAGACTAACAGGATCCTGGAGCTTGGGTTAAGGTCGCCTTTTACCCTTAGCAAAGAACTGACACTGGAGGTAGTTGAGGCCCTAAAGGAATGTCATTCCCCCTGTTCTAGGGACTTGTCAATGGGTTGCAGATAGTAAGGAAATTTAATAATTTATCTTCTGCCTTTGTTTCCTACATCAATACATTTTCAAAATAATACTATGTTCAACAAACATTGCTAAGACTAATGGATAATAAAGCAAAATTGTAAACCTGAAACTTCACTCACACCATATACAAAGATTAACTTTACCTGGATCATAGACCTAAATGTTAAGGGCTTAAATTGTAAAGCTGCTAAAATAGAAGAGTAAATCTGGATGACCTTAGATTAGGTTATGATTTCTCAGGTATGATACCAAAAGCACCAACAATAAAGAAGATTCATAAGTTGAACTGAAACAAAATATTTAAAAAACTGTGCTCCAAAGGACACTATTTAAAGAAGTAGAAAGACGACTAAGAGACAGAGAGAAAATATTTGCAAATCATAGATCTGATAAAGGACTGTAGTAGTCATAGTTCTCCAGAGAAACAGAATCAACTTATACACAGATTTATTTTAAGGAATTGGCTCACATAATGGTGAAGTCTTGGTAAGTTCAAAATCCGGAGGGTAGACTTTCAGTCCAGATACTTAGAGAAGAGTTGCAGTTTGAGTCCAAAAGTTAGTCTTGGTGACAAAATTCCTTCTTGCCAGTCTATGTTCTATTATAGCCTTCATCTGATTTCACATTAGGAAAAATAATCTGCTTTACTCAAAGTCCAAACCAATTCAAATGTTAATATCATCCAATAAAACACCTTCATGGGAACATCTATAATACTGTTTGACCAAATCTGTGCATGATGACTCAGTCTATTTGACAAACGGAATTAACCATCACAAGGACTTAACATCCAGAATACATAAAAAAACCTTACAACTCAAAAATAAAAAGACAAATGACCCTACCAAAAAAATGAGCAAAGAAGATAAATATGCCTTTATCTAAAGAATTATATGAGTGGGTAATAAGTATATGAAAAGATGATCAATATCATTAGTCATTATGGAGGTGTAAAAGAAAACCAAGATATTGCATATGCTAGGCTGGTGAAAAGAAAAAATAAAAGAAAAAAAGAAAGGGGAAAGGAGAGGAGAGGAGAGGAGGAAAGGGGAGAGAAGAGAAAAGAGAAGCGAAAGAGAAAAAGAGAAAAGAGAAGAGAAAAAAGAAAAAAGAAAGACAAGAACAAGTGTTGATAAGAATGTGTAATAACTGTAACTTTTATACACTGATAGTGGGAATTTATAATAATGCTACTTTTGTGGAAAACAATCTGGAAGTTCCTCAAAATATTACATAGAGAGTTACCAGTGATTCAGCAATTCCTAGGTATCTAACAAAATGAAAAAAAAAATTCCATTAAAAACCCTTGTACAGTTATGGTCATAACAGAGTTATTCATAATAGCCAAAAAGTAGGAAAAAAAAAACCCCAATAATCTTTAACTAATGAATAAGTACAATGTAGTATATCCACACAAAAGAATGTTATTTGACAATAAAGAGGGATGAAGTACTGGCATATGTTGCAACATGGATGGGCCTCAAATAGGGTATAAGTGAAAGAAGCCAGTGACAAAAAGTCAAGTATCTTATACTTATATAAAATATCCTGAATAAGCAATTTTATAAGGACAAAGAAAATGATTGCAAGATACTGTGGGATAGAAAACGGAGAGGGGGATAGGGTTTCTTTTTGTGTTGTTGTAAATATTCTGAAATTAAGATTTTAGTGATTGTTGCATAATTTTATTAATATACTACAAAATATTGAACTGTACACTTCAAACAGGTGAACTTGGTGGTATGCAAATGATATCTCAGTAAACCTGTTAAGACAAAGATGTCATTTGCATTTTTTTCCTTATTCTTTAATGAGTATAAATGGCATTTTCCAGAGGCTATATATCATCATAGATTAATACAGGAGCAGATATAAGAATATATAAGAATCCTGACGACTGCTATTAATCCATATATTAGAGATTTATAAAAATCTCTAATCCATATATTAGAGATTTAAAAAAATTTATAAAAAAAGAGATTTATAAAAAATAAAACAGTGATTTTGAGAATGTAAAGCAGTATCTGAAAAAATATATTTACTTTTCATAAAATTCTGGGTTTTTCAGTTTACATATTTTTATTAAATGTTTTAATTAATAAAAATCTTTAAATGTTCTAAGTTGTAATTTTTAATACAGAAAGTATAAAAGATATAATCTACAGAAACCAAAGTTCTTTGGTGTCTTCAATGATTTTTAAAAAGTAAGTAAAGGGAATCTGAAAGGAAAATATTTGGAAACGGCTGAAGCAGAGTAATGAACACACAAGTAAATGGTTGAGACAGTGCAGGAGTGTCATCTATACCCTATGCTATGACTGGAAGATGAATGCACATTGTATTGTAAAAAAATCCTCTCTTTCCCCTATATTTTCTGATGCCTACATATTGTAGTGCTTTTTTCTGATGATTATAGAAGGATGAAATCATGAAAGGGGAAAATTATTTTTAGTTTAGGTTTTGTTTTGGCTTAGTAAATGATCATAAAGGTAATTGAGCAAAAAGATTGCCATTTTTTCAGACATCTTTGTTTCTGTAAAAGCTCTCCATGAAATAATTAATGGTAATAAAACACTTTGAAAATGAATCCATGATACAGTTGTCTTCATGACCAAAGGTAGCTATGCTTATAAGCATACTAAAAGAGCATATTTCAAGGACAGTAACTCCAGCTAAGAAAGAGAATTTCTTAGAAACTCTAAGTGCAAAGTTTAGTCAGAAAAGCATCCAACTAAGTAAGAAATACATATCTTAGAAACACACAGCAGAGAAAAGATACTTTATGATGGTTTCTAACATCTCTTGCTCTTTTCAATTATAGGATCACAGACAAATTCTAGTAAAATGCTGATGAAATTTCAGATCAAGGCTTGACTTTGGCACTTAAAAATTCTGTTTAAACTCTGCTCCACCATTTCCCAACCTGAGAATTGATGAAAATCTTATAAGGATGGAGGGAGAATTAACTAAAAACTGCAGTTCAACAAATATTATTTATCTTTTTCTACAGTCCACTTTCTATTACACAGAGGGAGTGATCAAGGCATAAAGGATTATCAACTTGCTGAAGATGATACAAATGCTAATAGGTGCTATTATAGGTACTAGTTCAAATCTTATCTCAAATACTCCAAGCTGTTTTATAACACTACACTTGATTTTGCTGGAGGAGGTTATTGAGAGGACATGACTGCCAGATGTCCCATAGGCTGGTCCTGAGTAATCAGAGTCTCCTTGCCCTTTCTCTGTACTTGGGATATATGTTCTTCTTACCATCCGGATAGCCAGGGCTGTTTCAAGACATATCTTTGGAAGATTAAGTACTGTTGAGACCTTCTGGACTGATAACATGAATGAACTTTTAAGACTCTGCTGGTAGGTATGGAAGCCTCAAAAGTAAGTTCAATTAGTTGCTAACAACATTGTAGAAGTATTGCTATTAAAAAATCCCAATTCTATAAGATTTGTATTTGAAGATATGGCCATTTTTTCCTGCATTACCTCAAGGAACAAGTATCTGGAGTTTAATTCTGGCCACCCTCTGACTGAAGTGATTTCTCAAAGTGATTTGTGATTCTCAAAGTAGAACACTTCGGTTCTCTGAGACCCTTTCAAGAAGTTCATGAGGTTGATATTACTTTCATAGTAATGCTAAAATGTTATTTACTTTTTTCCTCTGGGTTGATAAGGCAACCTCTGATGTGGCAAAAGCAATAGTGGGTAAAAACGCTGGCTCTTTATCAGGAATCAACATAGTGATACTGGTAATAGTAGCCCTGATTTTCTCTGCTATACACACTATTAAAAAAAAAAAAAAAAACTGGCTTCACTTTAAAATGTTCTTGTGGAAGCATTAAAAATAGTAATTTTATTAAATCTCATCCCTCGTGGGGCACCTGGGTGGGTCAGTGGGTTAAGCATCTGCCTTTGGCTCAGGTCACGTGTCCTCTTGTCCTGGAATTAAGCTGAATTGAGTCAGGCTTCCTGCTAAATAGGGAGTCTGCTTCTTCCTCTTCCTCTACCCTTCCCCTCTGTTCATGCTCTCTCTCATGCCCACTCTCTCTCAAATAAATGAAATTTAAAAAAAAAAGTCTCATCCCTTACATATGCACTTAATATTCTGTGTAACAAAATCCAAAAGTGCCTCTGCAGCATACAGCTCTACCACATTTGTCTGGACTAAAAACACGTTGTACAATTTTTTGAGTTGTGTTGGACTGGCTGCTCTATTCATGGAATGTCGGGGGCGGTACGTGATCCACCCCTCCCACCATGCCCAAGCCACCAGGAACTTTGGAGGTACCCGTGAATGTGAATAAAAGCCCCTCCTGGATTTCTCTGCCTAGAATCTGAAAAGCCACATACCTTGTGGGCTGGGGCAATATGTCCTTTGTGTCCCTGGGATGTGTGCTTGGGCAAGTGCTCATTCACGGCACATTGTTCCATTTAATCCTCCTCTTGGTAATCATATCTCCTCTGTATCTATTATCTGTATTCCTTGTTCCCTCTGCCTCAATGGTCTCAGCTTCTGTGGATTTAAGTAATCACTCTACACCCTGCAGTAACAATACTGACCCTGTCTCTAGGGCAAGGTGCAAAAGCAGTTAAAGATCTATTTGACACAGACCTGGATGATCAGCAGGCTGTGCTGATGTGGCACAATTGTTTTCACTGTTTAATGGAAAACTACAGCCTTTAGTTTGGTCTCATGAGCTTACCTTAGTTATACAAAATAACTTAACTTCGAAAAGCCCACACACATCAGACTTGGTGCATAGCTCTTTGGTCCAAGTTGATAAATCTGTACATTGGAATCGTGAAGGGTGATGGGAAAGAACGCTAGGAGGGGTGACACAAAGGTGGTGTGAGTCTATTCACAAACTTCCCTTTTTTCCTGACCTTCACTTATACTATGTGTTTATAACACTTTCCTTTATAGTGGAAATCAGTAGTTGATAATTATAACCTGTATAGATACACTTTGATTGAGACTATTATCAATACTAATATACTTAATAGTTTAAATGTAGTTACTTAAAGTTTCTATGACCACCCATTCACCTTTTGTCTGTGTGACCACTCTGCCTTGCACGGTCAGAGGAGAAAACATTCCATTGAGATAAGATGAGACAGAATCAACTGTTTGCCTAAAGCTAGATTGATGTGACTGCCCGTGGACCAGGGTCTGTTTCCGCCCACAATTAGGGATGCTCTGTCCTAAGTTTATGGCACCTGAACGGTGCCGATGTCTTGGGGAATTTATGATTGGAAACCTAAAAAAAGTCTGTGTAAGCTCTTACAATTCTCTCTTATCATACACCCTTCTCTTGAGATGATCTGTAACTAAAAAGCTTTAAGTAAAGAACCCTGAAGACACAGTCTTCAGGAGAGGAAGAGACAGCAGGAGCTGCCCACCACTCTTCGCGTCTGGTCTCCTCATATCGCCGACTCCGTCACCACCTTCAGGGAACCCTGACCGACCGATGCTGGGGCCGGTTCCCAGCAATGGAATACCATTGTAATAGAAAGAAAGATTGATAGACAAACTGGTTATTCAGACTGGGTATTTGGTATATATTTTCTCTAAAGTGGACAATGACAGCCTGCCATTTCAAGGAAAATAACTAACAGTATTTGATAGGAAATGCCTCAATCTTTGGAATATCTACATAACTTATATGTATATCAGTATTTTTCATATCAGCAAAAATTCAAGGTGCAAAAACAAACATGAGACTCATTCAAAATAAAAATTTAAAAAAACATGAAAAGTTCATGGTTATGACTTCACTTTCCAATTTGAAACAAATCTTTAAGAAGCTACCACTTGTTACTTGAAACTAATTTTCTTGCAGAGCAGAGAAAGACAAGTAATCTTTACTTGTAAGTAGTATAGTTTTAATTCATATAAAGAATAGATTGACTAGCCAAAGGGACTTGTGTAATTATCATCTACATGAAAGACCATAAGCTATTATTTCTAAAATAAAATTATTTTATGTAGAAATGATCATTTTATTTGGTTCATAAATTAATTACATCATCTATTTAAAATAAGGTATATTAATTTTGAAACCTATGTATGTATATATACATATATAATCTATGCAGTGATGTATATAATTGATACATTGATAAATATACAACTGATACTTTGACATGTTTTGTCTTGAGAGGACATATGAATAAAAGTGATTATAACTGCTTTAACATTCACATAGGATTTTGTGGGAAGTTATTTCATCCATTTACCTTCAGCTCTTCAAAATCAGTGGCCTTCAAAGATCAGATGAGGAGTTTGTTTAAACACAGATTTGCAGTCTTGGCACAAAACAAATTAGTCCCCTTTATAAGGATGCTTGCAAGATTATTCTTCACTCACTTTCTGTTTGTTAACAAAGAAAAGATGTGCTATAAGTACATATAAGTACTAGAACTTATAAAGGATTTAGATTTGGTTTTAGTTAAATGGGCATTTTTAGTCATGCAGTTGATCACTTCTACCTTTTTAAAGTTCACACTGCCAGAAAATAGGGCTTCCCCATTCCACATACATATAAAATCTTGGTATGCAACATCCTCATTTCTGGAAGCACTTGATGTATCTATCTTTATTTTACTTTGCCCCCTACTTTAAATATTTTATTTATTATAGTTTTGTTGCATTTTTAGTTTTACACTGTACATATACAACCACTCTCATGTTAAAAACAATATATATTCAGTAAAGAGGAAAATTTCCATTTACTCTGCACTCTGATTTCCTTCCAAAATAATAATTCCAGTTGTTAGACAAGTATACTACATTCAAAATTTTGTTTTTCAAAGTCATTGGTTGATGTTTTAAGTATTAAGACTGTGAACTTTCAGAACTTTTAGAAGTGAATTTATACACATCTAGCTTAAAATGTATATAGAAAAAATAAATATATGAAAAATAGATTATAGTCATGAATGTCCACCATCCACTATCAACATTTGTTAGTAGTTTTACATCCATTCTTCCAGTTATTTTCTATACCCTATTCTAAAAATAAACCAATAAATACACTTATCCTCATGCATGAGAACCAAGTAGTCTTTGACAACTTCTCATTTATTCATGTAGTTATGTTCCCTAACTTTTCACATGCCACTCAGGTGCTTTTCTTTTTCAGCTTGTTGATGTGATAGATTATACTAATTGGTTTTTGAATATTAAATCAGCCTTTCATACTTGGGATAAATCCCACTTGGTCATGATGTATAATTACTTTTACACATTGCTAGATTGATTTGATAATATTTTTTTGAGGATTTCTACATCCATGTTCATTAAAAACACTGGCCTCTAGTTTGTTTGTTTGTTGTCTTGTAATGTCTTTGTCTGGTTTTGGTATTAGGGTAATGGTGGTCTCATTATGAGTTAAAAAGTATTCCTTCTGCTTCTATACTCTGAAAGATTCAATAAAAAACTAGTATAATTTTGTCCTTAAATGTTTGATAGAAGACACTACATGCCAAGATTGCAAAGAAAGCAAAACTTTTATATATATGTGTGTATGTATATTATATTATATTATCTAAATAATTGAATGGAGTGAAATAAAGACTAAAATGAAGCATATATCTATAAAATGCAGATGTACAAATAAAAGTTAAAAGTGACTTAAAACATAAGTGAGTACAATAATGAGAGAAAGGTAAAAAAAAAAAAAAGAAATGGAAAATTTTAGACTGAAAGAAAAATAAATTATGGAAGAAGCCGAGATGTCCTTCAACAGATGAATGGATAAAAAAGATATGGTTCATATATAAAACAGAATATTACTCAACCATCAGAAAGGGTGAATAATTACCATTTATACTGACATGGATAGAACTAGAGGGTATTATGCTAAGTGAAATAAGTCAATCAGATAAAGACAATTATATGGTTTCACTCATATGCGGAATATAAGAAATAGTGCAGAGGATCATAGGGGAAGGGAAGAAAACTGAATGGGAAGAAAGCAGAGAGGGACCCAAACTGTGAGAGAGTCTTAACTCCGGGAAACAAACTGAGGATGGTGAAAAGGGAGGTGGGTGGGAGGATGGGATAACAGGGTGATGGATATTAAGGAGGGCACGTGATGAGCACTGGGTGTTATATTATGACTAATGAATTGATGAACACTAAACCAAAAACTAATGATGTGCTATATGTAAGCTAATTGAATTTAAATAAAAAACAAACACACAAAAAGGTTTGGTAGAATTTATAGTGAAAATATTTGGGTTGGTACTTTGTTTTGTAAATGTTATTATTAATTTTGATTCCACTTATTTAAAAATATGGGTCTATTCAGATAGCTTATTCTTCTTATGTGAGGTTTGGCAACTGTGTCTTTCAAATAATTGCTCTCTTTCATCTAGGTTATCAAATTTGTGGGCCCAGTTTTTCATAGAATGTCTTTGTTAACCTTTAGTGTCCATGGAATATGTAGTGATGATCCTCTCTCATTTTTTATATTAGCAATTTGTATTGTTTCTTTTTTTAGTTTGCTTGCTTAGACAGAGGCTTACTGACATTGCTGATATTTTTAAGGAAATGACCTTTTATTCATTGATATTTTTTATTGATATTGTTTTCAATTTTATTGATTTCTTCTGCAATTCTTATTCTGTCTTTTCTTCTGCTTAATTTTTGCATTTAGCTTGCTCTTGTTTTTCTACTTTCCCAAGGTAGACACTTGTATGATCAACTTTAGGTTTCCCTTCCTTTCTATTTGCATTCAATGCTATAAATTTCCATCTAGGCACTGCTTTTACCACATCCCATAACTTTTGAGAAGTTGTGTTTTCATTTTCATTTAGTTCAAAACACTTTAAAACTTTTCTTGATATTTCTTCTTTGACTCATATCTTATTTGGAAGTCTGTTGTTTAATCTCCATGTATTTGGAATTTCTGTTATCTTTCTTTTACTGGTTTCTAGTTTAATTCCATTGTGATCTGAGAGCAGATGTTGCATAACCTATTCTTTGAAATTTGTGAAGGGGTGTTTTCAGCCCAGAACGTGTTCTTACTTGATGAATGTTCCATGCAAATTTAAGAATATGTATTCTGGCTGTTGTTGGATGAAGTAATCTATGGATGTCACTTATGTCCTGTTGATTTATGGTGTCATTAAGTTGATTGTCCTTGATTTCTCTTTACTGTTTAAGGACAATTTTGCAGTACTCAATGTTTCTGTTTTGTTTTCTCTTAGCACTTTAAATATTTCACTCCATTCTCGTTTATATAATTTCTAGGTAGCAGTCAGGTGTAATCTTATGGCTATTCCTTTATATATAATGTGTTGATTTTCTCATCTGGCTTATTTCAGTAATTTTTAAATTTATTTTTGACTTCCTGTAGTTTGAAAATAATATGCCTAAGTAATTTGTTGGCATTTATTCTGCTTAGTGGTTTCTGAGTTTCCCAGATGTTTGGGTTGGTGTCTGACATCAATTTAGGTGAGGAAAAAAAAAACCCATTTCTTATTGTTTCAACTATTTCTTCTGTTTCTTTTTTTTCCCCTTCTTCTGGTATTCTCTTATGTGTGCTATCATTTTTTGTATGTATGCATGCACTAATTAATTAATTACAGTTGTCTCACAGTCCTTGGATAACCTCCCTTTTTTGGTGGGTATGTATATGTGGTTTTTTTCTTTAATCTCTGCTTTTTGGATTTTGGAAGTTATTACTGACATATTCTCAAGCTTAGGGTTTGTTTCCTAGTATATGTACAGTCCATTAATATTTATTAAAGATATTCTTCATTTTACTTATAGTGTTATTGATCTCTAACATTTCTTTTTGGTTCTTTCTTAGTATGTCTAGCTTTCTGCTCACATTAGCCATCTCTTCTTGCATACCATTTACTTTATTCATTAGCCCTTAGCATATTAATCATAGCCCTTTTAAATTCCAATTCTGATAATTCCAACATCCTTGACATGTCTGGTTCTGACACTTGATCTGTCTCCACAAATATTGTGCTTTTGCCTTTTGGAGGTATTTCCACTAACTTTTTCTTGATAATTGGACATATTCTAAAAAGTAAAATGTAGAGCAAATAGGCCTTTAGTAATGTGGAGGTGAGGTTTTGGGGGAAAGGAATTGTTCTATAGTTTTATAATTAGATCTCAGTCTTTTAGTGAGTATATGCCTCTGGACTATGAATTTCGCAAGTGTTTTTCATTTTTTTCCTATCCTGTTATGTGGGACATGGGCTGGAGTTGAGCATTTCCCTTCCCCCAGGTGAATTAGGCTCTGACAAGACCCTGGTAAGGAGGTTCGGCTCTGGTTAACCAATTCCTCCTAAGAACATCGTTTTTTTAAGAAGAACAGAATACACTGGTATATTTCAGATACACCTTTTGTCCTTGCCATGCCAGAAATAGGAGGGGATATTTTCCAGACACTTAGCATGAGAACCTGGTTGAATTTCTTGGGGTAAATTTCACAAAATTATGGAGGCCCCTCTTTCAATACCTCTAGAGTTTTTAATTCTTAGATTTGTCCATACTGTGTTGTCAGTAACTCTCTGATTACAGTTAGGGCTCTTCTATCCTAGTACTCCTTCCTGTGGTGGTTTCCATTTGTGAGTCTCTGTTCTGATAAACCAACTTCTCATACTCACCTGTCTAGCCCCCTAATTTGAGGGCAACAGTTATCCTGTGCCCTTCCCTCTCTTACAGATCTTGGAAAATTAGTTGATTTCCCCATAGGTTTAGATTTTTACTTGTTATTATGGAGTGGAAACTTCCAAGTTCCTAACATGTGGAGCCAAAAATGAGAAATAATGGCCTCTTCTGATTTCATGTTTTTAAAAGGGAATATAAAAAGCTAACACCCATATATTATGAATGCTTCAGAAAAATGGATTTTCAAAGTATAGGATCAACATGTATGAGACAGAATATTTTAAATCCACTTGATATTCACCACTAAGACATATGGTGACACTCTGATTTGGGTCATTTGGACCTTTATATCAAAGATAATATTACATTAGAAAGGTGTGTTGTCATTGGTATGGGTATGTTACACACTGTCCAGTTCCTGGTGTACAATGAACTGTTCTTCACCAGAGAGACTGCATGTTTACAATACTCAATTAATACATCTGACTTTAATTGCATTAGCTTTGTCACACCAGAGGTGGCATAACTTTCATGTGAGATAATTAGGTTTGCTCAATTTAAACAGACACATTAATGCAGCTCAGCAAGGCTCAATTAAATCTGTTTTCAAAGCAAAAATCACAATGTGAAGTATTGTGGGTAATGTTATGCTAATTGTCATATAGGCAGAAAAACTGAGTAAGATATCTGCAGTGTCTATTGGCACAAAATGAATTTCTCCATTTGGATATCAAGGCAAAAACAGCAAGATGACTGTGCTGTGATTTCCCTTTTTTAGTGTTTATCAAAGTAATACAGCTGTTGGCCTTGTCAAATGAATCGGGTTTTGTTTATTTGTTTGTTTGTTTGTTTTCACTTTGGTCTTTAAGTAATTTTTTTTAAGTTTTTATTTTAACCAGAGTATCCATTGTTCCTCAATCTAAACACAATTTGTCTTCCACTAGACATCAACCATAAACAAAGATTAATCTTCTTTATATTGCCTTCATTTCCAATAATGGTGTTTATCAGTAAGCAAAGAAGACTACATGTAATCTTACTGAGATACTTATAATGACCATTCTCAATGGCTGGTATTTTCTGTTTGTATAAGTTTATGTGAGACACAGCTTGGCACTTGAAGAAAATATAACTGCTCTTACCTGAGTTAAATATGTGAATTTTACTAAAATTATCCAGCACTACCAACAATATTTGCAGTAACAATAATTTTTACTGACTTCATAAGTTAAATATCTATTCTAATAGAATCCTGATTTTAAATAGAATTTTTAAACTATTAATAAATTAAAAATTAACTTCAAATTTCTGAAGTCTGGTGTGTGATTTAAGAAGTCAATTCTCACTCTCTATTGTTATAGATATACTTGTATTTATATATATTTAAATAATCATATGGTATATTAATAATTATATATTACAATACATATTCAAATATGCATAAAACATTAATATATAAAATGAATTAAATATGTAAAGTATGTGTTATAGAGTATATAAGCATTATATATATTTTTTCTGTTAATGAAATTACCAAATTTTCTATGCCTCTAGCCCACTACACAGAATATTCCCTCTCATTTTATTTTTTCCCCAAGTTTTTATTTAAATTCCATCTAGTTAACATAGAGTGCTATATTAGTTTCAGGTACAGAATTAAATGATTCATCACTTACATACAATGACTGAGTACTCATTTCAACAAATGCACTCCGTAATGCGCATCACCTATTTCATCCATCCCCCCATACACCTGTCCTCCAGCAACCTCAGTTTGCTCTCTATAGTTAAGAGTCTAGGGGTACCTGGGTGGCTCAGTTGGTTAAGCCATTGCCTTTGGCTCAGGTCATGATCCTGGAGTCCCAGGATGGAGGCCTGCATGGGGCTCCCAGCTCCACGGGGAGTCTGCTTCTCCCTCTGACCTTCTCCCCTCTTATGCGCTCTCTCACTCTTTCTCTTTTGAAAAAATAAATAAGATATCAAAAAAAATTCTATTTCTTGGTTTGCCTTTCTCCACCCCCCCATTTATCTGTTTTGTTTCTTAGATTGCATATATGAGTGAAATCATATGGTATTTGTCTTTCTCTGAAATTTCATTTGGCATAATACTTATAGACTATAGCAAGATTCCATTCTTTTTTATGGATGAATAATATTCCATTTACATATATACCATAATTTCTATATCCATTCATCAGTTGATTAACATTTGAATTATTTTCATAATTTAGCTATTGTAGACAATGCTACTATAAGAATAGGGGTGCGTGTATCCCTTCAAATCCATATTTTTGTACTCTTTAGGTAAATACCTAGTAGTGTAATTGTTGGATCATAGGGCAATTCTATTTTTAACTTTCTGAGGAAACTCTACAGTATTTCTCAGAATGCATCCCACCTCATTTTAATCCTGTAGAGAATTTGAAACACATTTGGTATTATTTTTTGACTCTCTTTGGGAAATATATATAAAATTATATGTGTTTGAGAGCCTACTAATGTTCATTTTACATAATAGCACAAATATTTATTATTAGTGTTTTTTAAAGATTTTATTCATTTATTTGAGAGAGTGAGCAAGAGGGAGAGAGAGAGAGAAAGCACAGGCTTGATTCCAGGACTCCAGAATCATGACTGAGCTGAATGCAGACACAACTGAGTCACTCATGCACTCCTATTATTAATATTTTATAATGTTTATCTAACATTCATATTTTTGAGGAATTATTACCTAATTTTCAGGACACCTGGGTGGCTCAGTCATTAAGCATTTGCCTTCGGCTCAGGTCATGATCCCAGAATCTGGGATGGAGCCCTGCATTGGGCTCCCTCTCTAGCTCTAATTTGTGTGTGGGAAGCTTGCTTCTCCCTCTCTCACTTCCCCTGCTCTCACTTCCCCTGCTTGTGTTCCCTCTCGAGCTGTGTTTCTCTCTGTCAAATAAATAAATAAAATCTTAAAAAAAAATTACCTAATATTTAAGGTAATAAATAAATTGATGTAACATCAATACATAAATGTGAGCAAATTATGAGAAATAAAGAGATAACATGATACAACAATGCTTAGAATAGTGGGATATGATATATATATGGGGATATGATACATAAACCGGGATATGTGGGGATATGATATATAAACAGGGATCTAGTTAACAGTTGCACATTTTTCTTTACAGTTTTACTTCTATGTAGAGTTTATGTAACTTTTACATGAAGGACCTTGGAAGAAATAAAACTTTGAAAAAGGGTTATTATAAATGTAATATCATTTTGATTATTTACATAAAATTAGAATATTGAATGAATTTAGATAATGTTTGTTTTAAAGGGATAAAGCATTTTCAGAAGAAAATATTCATATCGGGGAATATGATATTAGGATCCAGAAATTGATGCTTGATGTTAGTGCTTACTAATAGTTTGAATAGTATATAGGATAACAAAATTATTCTGTTGATATAGAAAGACAATTAGTGCAACAAACTTGGTTAGTTTTTACACAATAAAATTTAATAATGATAATAATAACTGAATAAAAAATAACAAAAAGATAACTAAAGGCTTCTCATTTTGATGTGCATGAAGTCTTTATGAATACATCCTATTACCACTGAAGTATGAGCCCTACTCTCGTAAAATGCAACAGTTTATGTTAAGTTGTACAATAGCATTGTAGTCATCTTGAAGCTTTTTATTGGTGGTGGTAGAAATTAATGTTTTTAAATTCATATGAGAATGGATATATATATGTGTATCTATCTATCTATATGTATGTATGTGTGTGTATATATATATATATATATATATATATATATATAGAGAGAGAGAGAGAGAGAGAGAGAGAGAGACAGAAAAATAGTTATATAGATATCCCACCTAAGGAAGAATAGGAGTTCAGAAAATGCTGCTTTTTACTGTACTTTTTAAAAAGAAAATAAATATTAATTTAAATGAATAAGAAATATTTTTCTCAAAAACTAGAGCTTTTATTTTACATCCAACTGTAACTCTAATAATTTCAAATAGCTGAACTAATATGAAATTTGAATATCCATCAGTCATTTGTAGGTAATGAAGTATTCCAATGATTACATTTTCCAGTGTTGAAGCTTCCCCTTTCATCCATGCTTATGCCATCAGAATTCATGTATTTATTAAACAACAATTCACTTATTGGCTACAAAGTACAAGGTTCTCTGTGAGATGTTAGGATACAATGGTGACTAAGACTGAGCTCATGCCCTCAAGTTGTTTTGTGTGTGTGTGTGTGTGTGTGTGTGTGTGCACGTGGGGTTTTTTTGGGGGCAGAACTTTTCAAGATTAAGAAGTAATGTGGAGAAATCTTGTGTATCTTCACTAAAAGATAATAATATTTTGGATTTCAACTGTACCAAGCCCTGGAAATTGATCTTACAGGTTTTATATGCAATATTCATGTGTGTACTTACTTCTATGTGATTTGATGATATGTGTAGATTCATATGACTACTACCACCACTGCTAAGACACAGGACAATTCCATCACGTAGGGGGTATTTTTAAATAGGTGTTTTAAAATATTTTATTACTAAATGATTATAAAAATATATGACCCATGCCACTGCTTTATTTTAAGGTTACATGCAGATACATAACACACAATTTTGATAATAGAAACTCTTCTAACATTACGAACATGTGTGTTTTCATTACATTGTAAAATTTACTCAACTGCTTTATATATGGGCATTTTATTTTCCTTCAATAAACATCATTTCTCCTGTGGCCACATTTACTATTCCAAATGTAATCCCTTATTTATTTTATATTTTAAATATATGAAGTATGGAAAATTGAGATACCAAAACTTGTTGAGCTACTGGTGACCTCAGGGATGATGTATCCATGTTCACAAGGATGATGTGCAATGTTTTCATTCAAAGTTTTTGTTCACAATGATCAATTTGAGACAAGAAAATGTAAGCTTATGGATTTCCTTTGCAATTTTCTAATACTCAGGAAAAACTCACAAAATCTCCATAGAGACTAGACTGCAAAAATATCTAGACAGTCTATATTTGAAAGTCTAGAACAGAACAAAATACAGGTTTTCCTTTAACTTCTATACAGTCATTCCAGTTATTTATGATACACGTGCTCTACTGGGTTTCCAAATGACCCTTTACAATATTTTCTTTATTAGCTCTTTATTATGTAACCAAATATGTATCAAATAATATACCAGTTATAAAATGAGGAATTATTTAGTGGAATAAACAAATAATCACAAAATTATGGTTTGTGTCATGGACAAGTGGATAAGAGTGTACAGTAGAGGAGGCAGCAAGATGGCGGAAGTTGACCCCATTTGGGGAGTACCCTGAAATGAGCTGAATTCCTGCATAAAACACTACAAGAACACTGTGAGCAGCCATGAAATCAGCCTGAAATATAATATTTCACACTTCTGGATCTCTACAGAGAAAGAAGAGCATCAGCAAAGAGGTAGAGTAGAGTGGGAGCCATCGGAGGGATATCTAAAGACGAAGGGTCGTGGGGAAGGAAGCCTGCAGAGGCGACCCATTGGAAAGCAATACCCCAGCATGAAAGTGCTCTGTGTCCGGGGAACAACATCAGATTGCCATCTGATTAAAAGCAGACAAAAACGGGGTGCCTGAGGGGCAGCCGGGGAAACAGGGATAGATCTGTGGAGAGAAAGTGCGCCCCAGTGCCGAGCGAGGGAACGCGGCCGAGCGGAGGGTATTTAAAACTACCACTTTTTTTTTCTGCCCTTTTTTTTTTCCTCCTCCGCTTTTTTTCCGCCCCTTGGGCCAGGCACCCAGCCCCCAGGGGAGGTGATTTTGCAGACTTGGGCATGAAGTGCGGGGCTACAGGACCTCAGTCCCTCCTGTGTGGGTGTGCACCACAGACTCCATGGGCAGAGACAAGGTCGCAAAATCATGACCCAAAATCAGTTGCCGTTTCTGTGGTGTGGGAGTGAAAGGACAAGCGGCTGCAGGTGTGCCTGGTTGTGATAAGCGGCCAAGGGGGAAGATACAGGGAGAGGCTGTAGGCCATTGCACCAGCCAGAGGCTTGCTAACTAGGGGCTCTCTCTGGGAAGGATGTCTGGGCACAGACATCTTGTTCTGACCTGACCTCCTGAAAGCTGCAAAAAGCCACAAAAGAACAACCCCTCCAGAGAACTAAAGCCTGAAAACCTGATTGCCATGGAGCCCAGGCAGTAGGAAGGGAGCAGAGACCCAACCAGGTAGAAGGGACTGAAAAACAGCATGGCAGGCCCCTGCCCCAGAAGGCAAGCCAGAAGAACAAGAGGACAACACCAAAACTGTAAAACCCCAACATCGGGGGGAAAGGCAACATATTAAGCTCCTGGTACTACACCGTAAGCTGTATGCTTTATAGATACAGCTTTTCATTTTATTTTCTTATGTTTAAAGTTTCCACTTTAAATTTAAAAATTCATTCTCACGGTTTTTGCTCAATTATTATTACAACATGATACTTAATACAACACTCCATAATAGGGTTTTACCTTGAAATTTTTTCAAACAAATGCCTATGTTTTCTGTTGTCGTTGCATCTCTTATTTGTTTGTTTTTTCTGTTTTCCCCTTTCTTCTCTCTTTTTTCCTTTATTCCTTTTTCCTTTAAATATGTATATAGTTATAAGCTTCAAGATAATCCTGCATCCCTATTCAATACTACCCCTATATACAAACCAGTTCTAATCTCCCTATATCATTAGAAAATGGACTCCTCTAACAATAATAACAAGACACACCCAGGAGGATCTAAAATACTTTCCTTGCCCACAGGAGGGTTTGCACTCACCTTCCCACCCTACTCTGTCAGTGTTTCTATGTAATTGTTTTTGCCTTTGTAATATATAAATATTGGTCTTGGAGGTCATTTGGGTTGCACTTAGCTTTTTGATCTCTTCAACTTTCTTTTACTCAGATGGTTTTTTCTTTGCCCTGTTGTAGTTTTGTACCAAATAAATCCTACCACTGGGGCCCACTCTGGCCCAGTTTTTTTTTTCTTGCTTCCTTTATCTTCTTCTCTCTCATTTTTCTTTCTTCATCTTTATCGGTGGTGAATTCTGAATGCTCCAAAACCTTCCAGTGACCGATTCACCTGGATAGTGGTTGATTTATTCAGCTATACATCCCCTCAACCACTCCTTGCCAAAATGACTCAGAGGAGGAACAACCAACAGTAGAAAAACCCAGAGAATTCAACCCTTGTAACAGAATTACTGGAAATGAACATAAACAATATGACAGAAATGGAATTCAGGACAGCAATCATCCAAGCAATGGCTAACTTGGGAAAGAATATTAGACTAAAGATAGAAGCTCTAATGACAGAAGTGAAAGCCGAGGTTAGAAAGGGTATTAATGAGATGCAATCTAATTTAAATATGATAACAGCCAGAGTAAGTGAAGCTGAAGATCATATCAGTGATTTAGAAAACAGATGGATTAAGAAGGAGGAGCAACAGAAGTCTTGGAACAAACAGCTAAAATCCCATGAAAATAGAATTAGGGAAATAAATGATGCCATGAAACACTCCAATATCAGAATTGTTGGAATCCCTGAAGGAGCTGAGAAAGAGAGAAGCCTAGAAGATATAGTTGAACAAATCAGGGATGAAAATTTCCCTAATCTGGGGAATGAAACAAATGTTCATGTCCTAGAGGCAGAGAGGACATGCCCCAAGGTCAATGAGGCCAGAAAAACATCCAGGCACATCATTGTGAAATTTGTGAATCATAAAACCAAAGAATAAGTCTTAAGGGCAGGTAGGGGGAAGTGATCCCTTACATATAGAGGGAGGACTATCAAAATAACGTTAAACCTATCCACAGAAACCTGGCAAGCCAGAAAGGGCTGGCAAGACATATTCAGGAAATTACATGATAAAAATATGCAACCAAGGATAATGTATCCAGCAAGGTTGACTTTCAGAATGGAAGGAGAAATAAAGAGCTTTCAGGACTGCCAGGGTCTAAAAGATTATGCAACCACCAAGCCAACACTACAAGAAATACTAAGAGGGGTTCTATAAAAGAGAAACAGACCCAAGAGTGACACAGAACAGAAATCTACAGAGGAAATCTATAGAAACATGAACTTCACAGGCAACATGATGTCAATACAAATGTATCTACCAATAATCACTCTCAATGTGAATGGCCTAAATGCTCCAATAAAAAGACACAGGGTTGCAGACTGGATAAAATGACAGGACTCATCCATATGCTGTTTACAAGAGACTCATTTTGAATCTAAGACACTTCCAGATTGAAAGTGAGGGGATGGAGGACCATCTTTCATGCCAATGGACCTCAAAAGAAAGCCAGGGTAGTGATTCTCATATCAGATAAAGTGGATTTTAATCTAAAGACTATAGTCAGAGACACAGAAGGACACTACATCATTCTCAAAAGGTCTACACACCAAGAAGATCTAAGAATTGTAAATATTTATGCCCCCAACATTGGAGCAGCCAACTGCATAAGCCAACCATTAAACAAAATAAGGAGTCATATTGATATGAACACTAATTGTAGGAGATCTTAACACACCACTCTCAGCAAGGGACAGATCATCTAAACAGAAAATCAACAAAGAAACAAGAGCCTTGAATGACACATTGGACCAGATGGATCTCATAGATATATTCAGAACATTCTGAATATATTCAGAACATTCCACTCTCCTCGAGTGCACATGGAACTTTCTCAAGAATAGACCACATACTAGGTCACAAATCAGGGCTCAACCAATACCAGAAGACTGAGATTATTCCCTGCATATGCTCTGACCACAATGCCATGAAACTGGAACTCAACCACAACAAAAAGTACAGAAGAAAATCAAACACTTGGAAGCTAAAGACTATTCTGCTAAAGAATCCGTGGATCAACTAGGAAATCAAAGAACTGAAACACTTCATGGAAACCAATGAGAATGAAGATACATCAATCCAAAACCTATGAGATACAGCAAAGGCAGTCCAAAGGGGGAAATAAATAGCCATCCAAACCTCACTCAAAAAAATTGAAAAATCCCAAATACACCAACTGTCATCACACCTTAAAGAACTGGAAAATCAACAAAAAATTAAACCAACGCCCTGACATGATGGGAAATAATTAAGATTAGAGCAGAGATTAATGAATCAGAAAGTAGAGATACAGTAGAACACATCAATGAAATTAGAAGCTTGTTCTTTGAAAGAATAAGATCTATAAACCATTGGCCAAACTAATCCAAAAGAAAAGGTAGAAGAACCAAATTAATAAAATTATGAATCAAACCAAGAGAGATCACAAATAACACCAAGGAAATAGAAACAATCATCAAAAATTACTATCAACAATTATATGCCAATAAGTTTAACAACCTAGAAGATATGGATACATTCCTAGAAACCTATAAACTTCCAAGACTGAAACAGGAAGATTGATAATTTGAATAGACCTATATCTAGTAACGAGATTGAAACAGTGATCAAAAACCTCCCTAAAAACAAGAGCCCAGGACCAGACGGATTCCCTGGGGAATTCTACCAAACATTCAAAGAAGAAATAACACCTATTCTCCTGAAGCTCTTTCAAAAAATAGAAACAGAAGGAAAACTTCCAGACTCTTTCTATGAAGCCAGCATCACTCTAATCCCAAACCAGGCAAAGACCCATCAAAAAGGAGAACTTCAGACCAATATCTCTGATGAAAACGGATGCCAAGATTCTCAACAAGATCCTTGCTAACAGGATCCAACAATACATTAAAAAGATTATCCACCATGACCAGGTGGGTTTTATCCCAGAGATGCAGGGGTGGTTCAACACTTGCAAATCAATCAATGTGATAGAACAAATCAATAAGAAGAGAGAGAAGAACCACATGGTACTCTCAATTGATGCAGAAAAAGCATTTGACAAAATACAACATCCGTTCCTAATCAAAACTCTTCAAAGTATAGGGATAGAGGAAACATTCCTCAACCTCATAAAATCTATCTACGAAAAACTCATAGCGAATATCATTCTCAATGGGGAAAAACTGACAGCCTTCCCTCTGAGATCAGGAACAAGACAAGGATGCCCACAGTCACCACTACTGATCAACATAGTGTTAGAAGTCCTAGCAACAGCAATCAGACAACAGAAAGAAATAAAAAGTATTCAACTTGGCAAGGAAGAAGTTAAACTCTCTCTCTTTGCAGATGACATGATACTCGATGTGGAAAACCCAAAAGACTCTATGCCCAAACTACCAGAACTCATATAGCAATTCAGTAATTTGGCAGGATACAAAATCAATGCACTCTTATACACTAAAAATGAAAATATAGAAAGGGAAATCAGAGAATCGATTCTGTTTACTATAGCACCAAAAACTGTAAGATACTTAGGAATAAACCCAACCAATGAAGTTAAGGATCTGTACTTGAGGAACTACAGAATACTCATGAAAGAAATTGAAGAATACACAAAAGGTGATAGAGCATTCCATGCTCATGGATCAGAAGAATAAACATTGTTAAAATGTCTACACTGCCCAGAGCAATCTATACTTTCAATGCCATTCTGATAAAAATTCTACCAACATTCTTCAAAGCGCTGGAACAAACAATCCTAGAATTTATATGGAACTAAAAAGGACCCCGAATTGCTAAGGAATTGTTGAAGAAGAAAAACAAAGCTGGGGACATCACGTTCCCCGACTTCAGGCTTTATTACAAAGCTGTGATCACCAAGACAGCATGGTACTGGCACAAAAACTGACAAATAGACCAATGGAACAGAGTAGAGGGCCCAGATATGGACCCACAAATCTATGGTCAAATCATCTTTGACAAAGCAGGAAAAAATATCTGGTGAAAAACAGGCAGTCTCTTCAATAAATGGTGCTAGGAAAATTGGACAACTACATATAGAAGAATGAAAGTAGACCATTCTCTTACACCACACACAAAAGCAAACTCAAAATGGATGAAAGACCTCACGTGAGGCAGGAATCCACCAAAATCCTGGAAGAGAACATAGGCAGTAACCTCTTTGACATCGGCCACAGCAACTGCTTTCAAGACATGTCTCCAAAGGCAAAGGAGACAAAAGCAAAAATG
>PITA01023514.1:0-27981 GCA_004023965.1 Spilogale gracilis
GTGGCTCAGTTGGTTAAGCCACTGCCTTCGGCTCAGGTCATGATCCCGGAGACCCGGGATCGAGCCCCACATCGGGCTTCCTGCTCGGCGGGAGGCCTGCTTCTCCCTCTCTCACTCCCCCTGCTTGTGTTCCCTCTCTAGCTGTGTTTCTCTCTGTCAAATAAATAAAATCTTTAAAAAAAAAAAAAAAAAAAAAAAAGAAAAATTCCTTTTCTGGTGAAGTGCACAATGTACAAAAAATTGACAAACCATAAACTGCTTCTGGAGAGTAAAAATAAACTGAGAGGAGGAGGAGTGAATAAAGAAGATAAGATTGCTATTTATAAAACAGCAAAATATTAAAAATTATAGACTATATTTCGTTTTGCAATAGTGCTTTCATTCTTTCGTGGGTGGACTTGGGTTCAGATAATGAAGAGAGATCATAGAAATATGGAGACACTGGATTACAGTGTATATCCATAATATTTCTGCAGAATAACTAAGATCTAAAAGTTATGGTGAAAAACACTCTGATGTCTTTATAAATTTGCCTATAGTTGATTCTACCTCTGATTTTTTTTCCCTTGTAGATTTTGTGATATCAGAACATATTTGAGGGAACAAAATCATGTCAAAAGTCAGGAAGAACTTACACAAAGGGGGAGGTGATAATACGTCTCAGAATATAGTATATACATGACCCAAATCAAAGTTTTTCTAAAAGGAATTACACTTCACTTTGGAATACATTAAGTATGCATTGTAAAGTGTGTTGTTTTGTTTATAATATATTTTGCTTAGTATATTAGGAAACTTAGAATAGCAATAGGAAAAAAACACACACACAAGATTGGGGAACAGAAGAGAAAATTATAATTGTTAATGGTTAATCCACAGAATAAATAATTCATACACGGGTAATTAAGAATTAACTATGGAGAAGTGCCTCTTCATATCTCTTGCCCATTTTGTGATGTGTTCATCTTCTTTTTGGATGTTGAGTTTGAATAGTGCTTTATAGATCTTGTTATCTCATATACTGATAATCTTAATATAAAATAATATTAAAAGCACTTGACTTAAACATAGGTGATTTTCTTTCAAAGTTATTTGCATATACATTTCTTTTTCCTTTTTTTCTTTTAGATTTTATTTATTTGAGAGAAGCACAGCTAGAGAGGAAACACAAGTAGGGCGAGTGAGAGAGGGAGAAGCAGGCTTCCCACTGAGCAGGGAGCCTGATGTGGGCCTGCATTCCAGGACTCTGGGATCATGACCCATGACCTGAGCTGAAGGCAGATGCTTAAGGACTGAGCCACCCAGGTGTCCCAGTATATATATTTCTTATGATAAATGTGAAAGGCACACACTTAGGCATTCAGATATTGTGAATGAAAAAAAATTAACCTTGAAATATAAAATGCTATGTTCACAATGATTTGGTAGGCATCTTCATTATAGGTGCTATATGAGCAAATTCAAACAACTCATTTGCTGTTACATCATGTACTAGAATCAGTTTTCTAAAACTTACATAAAATAATATATTTGTGAAAATTAAATGAGTTTTGTTTTCATGGAACATTATTAAGAAATTTAGGGCTAGCAGGACTTTTTAATACGTCACCACAATTTATAATTTTAGGAGACTCACACGCTCCTGTTTCATTTCTGAATTTTTATTTGCAACAGAATATAAATACAGTCAAAATTTTGACTTTTACACAAGGTTTTTTCATATACACAACACTATAATTAAAAGCACAAGTTGTTCCTTTTATCTTAAATTAAATCTATAACTGGAACAATGTTTATGTGCTTAGAATTGTGGAATTAAAGTTATCACACTTATCTATTGTCTGTATTGGATTTAGACAATGCTACTATTTATTAGTATTTGTTTTTGATAACTTGGCCCTAACAAGATGGCAAATGTTATAAAATTTTATGACTTGACTAATTCTCCTCCTTTTTTTCCCACACTTAAAATGTATTAAAAAAAAGCATTGATTAATAAAATCATGTGTGAAGATTAAGTACTAGCAGTTTAATTAGGAGGCAACATCTTTAAAAGTCTTTGTGGAAAAGTATATATTACAAACCATTAGAAATTTTGCTTGTTTTCAATTATAACTCTTTATTCACTTAAAAAATACTGTAACTGCTATGGCAATTATTTTAAAAAGCAGTAACTTTTCTTGGCATGCCTAGGTGACACAGTCAGTTAAGCATCTTCTCTTGGTTTCAGCCCAGGTCGTGATCTCAGGATCATGATCTCAGAATTGTAAGATTGAGCCCCATGTCAGGCTCTGTACTCAGGGCAAAGTTGGTTTAAGACTCTCTCTCCCACTACTCTGCTCCCCCACCTCAAATAAATAAAAGTCTTATAAAAGAAAAAAAGAAAAAAAAAACATATATTTTTGTAAAAGTTTTCTTTTATACTAGAGACATGGATTCATAGCTATACCACTTTAGAGAAAAAGAAAGAAATCAAGAATATTATATAAAATGGGAGATGTGTAAATATATACACAGAAATAACAGAAAATTAAGTTGTAAAAATGTAAACTGACTAACATTATAAGGAGGAGAAAAACGAGAGAAATCAGATATTAATGAAAAACATATATAAAAAATAAAGACCAACGGGGCCTGGGTGGCTCAGTCCTTAAGCATCTGCCTTTGGCTCAGGTCATGTTCCTGGAGTTCCCGGAGGGAGCCTGCATTGAGCTCCTTGCTCCATGGAAGGCCTGCTTCTCCCTCTCTCACTCCCCCTGCTTGTGTTCCCTCTCTATCCCTGTTTCTCTCTGTCAAATAAATAGATAAAATCTTAAAAATATAAAAATAAAGACCAACTATGTGGTTACTGTTTTGTTTATCTACTAATTAATTCTTCCAGTTGGTCAAACTTACTGGGTAGTGAATATACAGAGATCATTTGACTTGGTACAATGTGGGTTAACATTAAGGGCATCAAAATAAATGAACTGAAACCTTACTATCTTTTTTTTTTTTTTTTAAGATTTTATTTATTTGACAGAGAGAAACACAGCCATAGAGGGAACACAAGCAAGGGGAGTGAGAGTGGGAGAAGCAGGCTTCCTGCCGAGCAGGAAGCCCGACGTGGGACTTGATCCCGGGTCTCCGGGATCATGACCTGAGCGGAAGGCAGTTGCTTAATCAACTGAGCCACCCAGGCACCCCGAAACCTTACTATCTATGAATAATATACACATGCGGAGTGTTAAAAGGCAGTGATATAGTGACAATATATTTGCTTAAGAAATTATGAATAAAGACTGATTCAAATTAAAAAAAGAAATTATGAATAAAGAAATGATTTTTGTTATTCATTCAAGCAAGGTGTGTTTCTACTATGCCCAAAATTAGGTGCTAGAGCAGGACCTGCTCCTGCCACAGACAACAAGTAGAGAACGCTATTAACTAAAATATTAATTAAAACACACACACAGACAAGTTCTCATCAGAGCTTTTAACAAAGTGTGTGTGATTTGTGCTTTGTATGAAATGGTGGGGTTAATACCAGCTTCACAAAGGATGTATATGAATCAAGGGAATTTCTCAGTACATCAGGGATAGGAATCATGGGAGTTAATCTATCAAGGTCAAGAATGAAGAATACAAATAAAGAATAGAAGCATGGGTTATATGGTGGAATCATATGGTATATGAAGGAAAATATATGTTTAATGAAATAAGGCATTTCAGAAATAATAATCTTTTGCATTCATATTGATGTGTTCCCAATTCAAACAATGCATATGTAAACTAAATAGAATAATCTAAATAACTGGACTGAGAACCACTTAGAAAAGACTTGTCTTTCATAAAAAAAGCAGACTGTTTTCATTCAGAATAAGTTAAATTAACAATTATGCCAAAGAGGTTTTTAGATGTTCATCTGTTAAGCACATAAAACTTTTTCTCTTAGAGGTTTGTAAGCATTTAGAGAGTAGGAAGAATTACTAAGTATGATTTTTTTTTCAAATTTTACTAGATTTCAAATTATTCTAATCATCCTTCATAGATGAGTAGAACATTTTGATTAAAAGATTTAGAGAGCTAAAAAAGAAATTAGAGATCTAATGGCTTGATTCATAGTAGTCTTTTGACTTACTCTATTTAATATTAAGTAAATAATATAAAAATAGATTGTATTTTCTACATGTGAAATCCTCAAATATAATTTGTTTTGCAATCTTAATAGCACTACAATTAGAGCATGAATAACAAATAATATAAATAATACATACCAAAAAATTGATAGCAGATACCATGACTTGCCGGTTTCCAAATGCTAGAAAGTAGGAAAAGAAGTTGTAATGCAAACATTCATATTTTGGATTGCCACACTATAAACATAACTGAAGCAATGTTTATTGACTATTACTATCCTCTAATCCAGAGTACTGTGGGGTGTGTAATTGACCCTTTGGGATAATACATTCACAATCTCAAGGGATGAAAATATTTTTGCTTTCAACATATACTTTTTTTCTAGTCACCTAGTTATATTTAAAATAATAAAGGAATCTATTTTTAATTTGTATTATTAGACTCTTTGAATGCAGATTTAATCTTTCATTTGTTACCTTAACAGCACAATATGGCATAATAAATGATGGCACCCAATGATAGCTCTTGTTTTTTAATGTTTAACAACAAAAGAAACATGCTAATAAAACAACTTCTACTTTTTCATTGGTATTTTATAATAAGTAATATTTTAAGTATTTTTTAATTTTTCATCTAAAAACAAATGTATGAGGCAAGTATTAATGTTCTCATCTTAAAGTAAAAATATAGGTTATGTAAGTTCCCAAATAATATAGTATAAGTAATAAAATAGAATTTAAAATATTGTCCTATAGTTACCTTTCCTATGGTGGAATATACAAAAGTACCAAAAATAAATTTTTCAATAAGCTCATCATCTGTATTAACAGTTGCATTTCCTTTTTCTTTATGCGTGTGTACATATAAATTGTATTTATGTAAACATTAACTAAATTATAATGTCTCATTTTAAATCTTGCTTATTTAATAAGCATATATGTAAAAACTTTTCTAATAAAATTAAACTTTTGTTATAAAAGCTATGACAACATCTGCAACATAATGTATAATGTGGCTAACTCTAAAAATAGTAAATATTGCTACATAACTAGTGATACTTAAATTTTATGTATGATAAGTGATACTGATTCAATCATTTTTCTTTATAAGTATTTTATGGAAGATCCAGTTCCATGGGCTAGAAATTTAAAGGATAATTTAGTCAAAAATTATGTAAGTATATATCCATAGACATATGGAGATATCTATCTATCATCTATCTATAGATATATATATGTATGCACACACATATATGTGCTATATATGTGCTATATATGTGTGTGTGCATATATATGTATACACACATATATGAAATAGGTAGATGTATTGGAAGTTTTGTTTTTACAAAGTACATGTATCTAACTATGAAATAAAATATATTAATACATTAATGGAGAAAATCTGGAAAATAAATAAAAATATAAAGGGAAATAAAATACATTAAAATCCCATTGTCTATGGTAAATTGGTGATATACATATTTGTTATACAATTTTTATAGTATCTGATAAAACACTTTTATAATCACTTATTGTCAATATTATATTTGCCATACAATTAAGCAATTCTTGCCATATAATGAAACATTCTTCTCTAGCTAAATCAAAATATATGTGTGTGTGTGTGTGTGTGTGTGTGTATATATTTCATTTATGTATGCTTCTAGATAAGACTTCATTCATTCAACAATAGTTATTAGGAATAAGACAAGCATTATACTGTGTGCTTGTGACAAAATTAATTATAAACTAAGCCAAAAGCAACTCTTATCTTAATAAAAATTACCATCTGACAGGGAAACAAATAATTACAAGCCACCAAAGGAAATTTGCAACCTTGATAATTGTTATTAAGAAAGACATATAATATTTAATATAAGAGCCTAAATGAGTGATTTAATCAGGGAGATCAGGGAGAACTCTCTGAGTACATGGTTGAAGTCTGATTTAGAAAGTGAATAGACATTAGCATAGACAAGAGAGGGGTTCAGAACATTTCATGCAGCAGGACAATAGAGACATAACTTGTTTCCATTCCAGAATAAATAATGATGTGATAAAAAGAGGTACAGGGACAAGAAGTATAATTTTTAAATATTTTTAGTTTTTATTTCCAAAAATCAAAGTTACAGAGAGTGTATATGAAACAAAGTTTCAAGAAAAAATTTTAGCCGTTATTAAAACTTTCCGTAATTTTTTAAAAGATTTTATTTATTTATTTGTCAGAGAGAGAGAGAGTGAGCACAAGTGGGGAAGAGGCATTCAAAGAGAGAAACAGGCTCCCCGAGGAACAAGAAGCCAGAATGGGACTCTACCCCAGGACTCTGGGGTCATGACCTGTGCCGAAGGCAGAGTCTCAACCAACTGAGCCACCCGGGCATCTCAAAACTTCCTGTAATATTTTTACAATTTTAAAAATATTTTACATTTGGCAAGAAAAAAAAACAGATTGTTTTTCTTTGATTGCTGTTGATACTAACATTTACGTAAAAGTTTTCTGAACATATGCAGGCCAGTTTGAAGTTAATGGACTATTCCTGCCAGTGGGCGGCTTTCAATTATGATAACTTGTTTCCTATTTACTTTTAAATATTTTCAAGAAGTATGAAAAATTACTTCATCAATGCTATATGTGGTGGAAATACATAATAATATGTTGCTTTTTATTCAAGCTAATGTTGTCAGTATACAGTTGCTATTAATTTAAAATTGAATCTGTTGAGAATAGGACCGTACATGGTATTTATTCAGTTTCCAGTTGGAATCATTATTGAAATGATATATATGTTTCACAGAATTCGAGGCCTACTTATATTTTATGCATTTAAAAGTCTTGAGCACAATAAAAATAGACTTTCAAGGCTTCATTTTCTTAATCCCAATAGAGAATATTAACACTACATAATACTATTTATTATAAAAGAAATAGAAATTTTTACAATTATTGACAAACATTAAGTTTTCAGTAAATATTTTCCATATGTCAATAACAATCAGCTTCTATTATTTTGTATCAGATATGTGAATGTTGGGACACCTGGGTGGTTCAGTCAGTTAAGCCTCTGCCTTTGGTTCAGATTGTGATCCCAGGGTCTTGAGATCAAGTCCCACCTCCGGCTCCTTATTTACTGGGGAATTTGCTTCTTGCTTCTCTTTCTCCCTCTGCCTGCTACTCCCCTGCTTGTGCTCAGTCTCTCTCTCTCTCTCTCTCTCTCTCACACACAAATGAATAAACAAAATCTTAAAAAAAATGTGGATATAACATTTTTCGGAAGATCCTTTTAAACATTCTATAGAACAAAAAATATCTGTCAATGTTCTAAATTTAGTAAGTACATCTTCTGATAAAATATTTAAAAAATGATTTATATGATACTAATAAATTTTCCTCTCCAGTATTCATAGTTAATTGTTAGTATTTGAAGAATTAAAGTTTTGAACATTGCAATGATTTACTTTTAGCATGCTCAACTAGATTTGCTGATCTTAGTAAAGATTCTATTTTTGGAATTTCAAGCACAGATATTAAGACCATTTAACTTATTTTATAAAATCTAAAATAAAGCTTGACTACTACATTCATTTCCATTTCAAATTTAATAAACACCAGAAATAGACCAGAAAAAATAACTGTCAATAACATGTGAAACTTCAACCCTTTACAGCAGTAGAGCTGTATGTGTGTCTTGAGGTCAGTAGTGAAAACTGAGGAGAGAAAAGTCCACAACAAATAAAAGGAATGGGATTCTTTGATGAGGATAGCTATTTTTTTTCCACATTTAGGAACTAGGATTTAGGTTTGGTGCATTGTGCTTTCCACCAAAGTGCTTCATATGAGTCAATGGTCAGGACATTTAGAAAAGTTATAAATACAATGCGGTATTACAGAAACAAATTACTTCTGTTTTTTTCTTATTAAATTATATTTAATATAATAATTTCATATTTGTTGTTTATTTTAAAATCCTGATAGTTGAGTTTATGTAATTATGTGACTATATGGAATTTTTCTGTTTAATCTTCAGCCTTCCATTTTACTATCTGTCATTTTGGAGGTTTATAATCAACTCATATTTTAACTGGAGTTCCTATGGAGAGAAAATAAATCAAAGCAATTCAGTTAAATTTGGTCTTTTAAGTCTACATAAAAATGTAGTGGAGTGTGATATGGAAACTATTTAAAACTGACATTTTTTTTCATCATTTGCTTCTTTTTTTAAGTGTGCTAGGTTGATCATCATTTCTGTGTAGTTTAGAAGAGAGTTTTGAAGCTGTCAATTTAGTAAGTGTTTAATTAGAAAGAAATCCTACATACATGGTGGTGTATACTGTGGGTGATTAACATAGTAGGCAATCCAAGAAGTAAATCCCCAATAAAAGGCACAGGCCTACAAATAAAACATAATATGAGTTAGTAAATATATAAATTATCATATCATTTGAAATCATCCAATACTTAACATGCCATATTGAAGTTTTGTGTGTGTGAAAAATGGTATGCTCTAATAAATGAAATGCCTTTTTGCCTAATAAAGTAGCATTTTACAAGTAGCTATTTGATATGACTAAGGAAAGGCATTACTTTGCTCAACCCTTATTAATATAAATAGGTACTTAAGATATAAGGCAAATGTAACAATATATTTTAGAAATATTATTCAAGAGTAGTCTTTGACTATGAAGAAATATGGATGGAGTAATAAAATAATAAATAATGTATTACATAAAATATACTAATTCATTTTCCAACAGTAAGTGAATAAAATAATGAATTATTTAATCATTAGTAAAACATATCTTGACAGATTGTAAAGGGAACCATCCTGGTTCCAAAAGTCCTAGGCTATAATACTGATCTTGTACTGATATGATAAATTTTAATACTTTTAGCCAGAATAGAAACTAGACTAAATGATTTTTGAGATTTCTAAGAATTTTGGAGTTTTTATTACAATGACAATAATAGAAAGGCCTGTTGAAATTTTTACAAAACAGGTATTTTCCAGAAAAGACAGGAAATTTTTAATAAGGAAATTTTCCTATTGAAAGAATTGGAAATTAAAATAAATTGGAATTAGAATTGGAAAACTGAATTGCAGCATGTCACCCAATGTACATTTCCACTTCAATATTTCATACAACTTCCCATTTTCTTGACAGCTATTTGATGGATGTTTATTAACTCCTGAATTCACAATTTTTGGAAGAAAAAAGACACTGTCATCACATTGAAAACTGTCATAAATATGGGGTGTATTTTCATCAATGTTATCATACAGATGTATTTTTACAGGAAGGTTCATGTATGATGTCCCTCGCCCTCAAGCAGCACTTAAAGAATCTGAATTCAATGCTAAGTATTTCCAAAATTAAGGGTGCCTAGCATACGTAGTTTGTAACCAAAGAACATGGCAAATCTTTTATGTAGGGTTATTGGTTGAACATAGCACCAGTGAAATATGTCACTCAGGAAGTGACATTTTAGGAGCAGATGTTTAAGATATGTTGACAGTTGAACAGAAAAATCCAAGCATGAATAAAAGAAACATGATTACATCATTTTATGGATGACCCAATACACAAAATTTCCCAATAATCATTAAAATTACAAAACCTATCAATCCTACCTTTATCAAATTTTTCAAAGGTGTATGTCCTGCAGAAACTTTATGAACAAATAAGGTTTCCAAAAGATATCGGATATAGTGTATACAATGACAGAAGCAAGCCAAGCTAGAAAGAAAATAAAAAATGAACATATTAAGTTCCCTTCCAAAGGTCTGCCTTACCTTACACATAAGATATTTTTGTTAGTTTACTAAAATATTATATATTTATTCAGCAATGTTTTCAATAATCAAAACACTAATGCTTATTTTAAAATTTTTATTCTAGAATTTTCTAAATTTATTTCACAACAACAGTATTGTCACAACAGTCTATAAATTTACTTCTGATGACACTCAAAATATTTTTTAATACCAGTCATAATCTGAATGCTCACATCTACCCCAAGAATATATAATAATTATAAATGTATTCATATCAAAATACCTCATGAATGAAGCAGAAAATGTACAAGTTTTCTTTTGTATAGTTGACACACCATGTTACATTAATTTCATATATATAACATGGTGATTTAAGAAGTTTTACATTATGCTAAGATACCCACAATCGTACCTGTATTCTATCATCATACAATGCAATTATAATATCATTGACTATATTCTTTATGCTGTGTCTTACTCCTATAATGTATTTATTCCACAGCTGGAAGCCTGTATCTCCCATTCCCTTTCACTCATTTTGCCTGATCCCTCAATCTTCTCCCCTCTGCCATTGGAGACAACATGGATAGACCTAGAGGGCATTATGCTAAGTGAAGTAAGTCAGACTGAGAAAGACAGGTAGCATACAATTTCGCACATGCGAAATCTAAACAAAAGAAAAAAAAGCATAAACACACAAAAAAGCAACATCAGACCTATTAATACAAAAATAAACTGATGGGGAAAATGTACAAGTTTTAAAAATACCCAATATCTACTTAGAATTTATTTGACATAGTATAGTACTCAGAATAACTTTTTCATTTTCTGGTTGTTCTTTAGCAAGAACCATACATTGAAATGTTTGAGTTTCATTTTTGTATGGAGTCATTGCAGCTTTTGTTTTGTTTAGTTTATGTTTGGTTATTGCCTACCTAACAAATTGTAATATTTTGTTTTTCTCTTTGTGTGTTTGTTTTTGTTTATGCTTTTCTGATTGAGAAACTCTTGTTGCCATTTATAAAACTATTATTTTAAAAGTAAATGTCAGATATGGTTTACAGAAGTATATTGTCTTGTTTATGCTTAAAATATATTTCTGTTAAAATCTGCACCGATTTTGATAAAAATATGAAATTTTAAAAAGTGTAGTTGCTATTCAAGAAAATCAATATGGATCAAAAATTGCAAACTTAAATCAATAAAGTTTGAACATAAAAATCAGCACTTTATTTACTCTATGTATAATCAAACATCAAGTCTTTATGTGAGTTTATTTTAACAGAATTAATTAATGATATCTGGTTAATAAGAACAGAGGTTTTGGGAAAACAAACAAATAAACACAAGCCAACCTGCCTCAATCAACAACAAATTTACTATTATTCATTAATTCATAAAAAAATATGTAAGTGTGCCCTTATTGGGGGAGACATTATCTATGCATGTATTTCTCTAAATCGTAGATAAATTCTGTGAGAAATAAAAAATGAAGTGTGGATATACAGGGGCAGAGCCTTCTAGACAGTAAGACAAGCAAAAGGAAAGGTTCTGATTTAGGAGAAGGTTTTAAGAATTGTAGGTTTAGGGGCACCTGGGTGGCTCAGTTCTTAAGTGTCTGCCTTCAGCTCAGGTCATGATCCGGGACATCTGGCTCCCTGCTCAGCAGGAAGCCTGCTTTTCTCTCTCTCACATCCCTTGCATGTGTTCCCTCTCTAGCTGTGTTTCTCTGTCAAATAAATAAATAAAATCTTAAGGAAAAAAAAAAAAAGAATTGTAGGTTTAAATGATTGATAAGGAAACCAGAGTATATACGTGAATGATAAAATTTTCTACTTTGTAACAAAGCATAAATTGAGGTTATGTCCAGCTAAGTAGCACAGTGCTAAATGAGAAATTTTAGTTCATGCTATGATTAAATTTGTTCACTTATTTTTCTGATGTTATACCAGCATAGTGCATACTTACTTTTTGGATATATGTTAATTTGCACAGTATTGGTAACTCACTTACCATGTTTGATTTCATTCCAAATCCTTCTGTTTAACTATGGATCACTTCCCTTCAAATATCAACTCTTTCTCTGTGCAGGGCTAAACTAATTGAACATCCATGAATAGTTTTGGGTCCAATTCTTTTTCCCAATCATAGTATTCAAAAACACATTATCCCTTATCACATATGTTTCAAGATAGGAAGACTGTAAAAGAAAACACGGTCTTAGGGTACCTGGATGGCTGTTATTTAAGCATTTATCTTCCACTCAGGTTATGGTCTTAGAGTATTGGGATTGAGCCCAGTAGACTCCCTATCCAGTGGGGAGTCTGTTCTCTCTCTTCTTCTGTCCTCCTCCTTTCAGTTCATTGTCTCTCTTAAATAAATAAAATCTTAAAAAAGAGAAGGAGAAAGAGAAAGAAGAGAAAGAGAAAGAGAAAGAGAAAGAAAAAAGAAAGAAAGAAAAGAAGAAAGAGAAGAAAGAAATAGAAAGAAAGAAAAATAAAAGAAGAAAGAAAAAAGAAAGAAAAGAAGAAAGAGAAGAAAGAAATGAAAGAAAGAAAGAAAGAAAGAAAGAAAGAAAGAAAAACAAGAAAGAAAGAAAGAAAGAAAGAAAGAAAGAAAGAAAGAAAGAAAGAAAGAAAGAAAACAGCCTCAATTTTACAGAGCTATGCCAGGTTTCTGTTGTGGAAGAATATGAAGACAATGTTCGATAAAATGCTGAAGATATAAGAGGGTTTTTTTGTTTTGTTTTGTTTTGTTTTTTTAAAGATTTTATTTATTTGACAGAGAGAAACATAGCCAGAGAGGGAACACAAGCAGGGGGAGTGAGAGAGGGAGAAGCAGGCTTCCCGCTGATCAGGGAGCCCGATGTGGGACTCGATCCCGGGTCTCTGGGATCATGACCTGAGCCGAAGGCAGTCGCTTAACCAACTGAGCCACCCAGGTGCCCCAAGAGGTTTTATTAATAACAGACTTCGAACTGCAGAGCTTGAAGAATTCCAGGAATTGGGAAAGACTCAATGAGAGCAACATGGAGGGCTGTGGAGTTTATTCAGATGTATGAAAGAAGAGAGATGGCTTGAAAATATGAGGTTAATGATGTGAGGGTCTTAAACAGAGATATAAGTATCTAAATAGACGTATCTTCTTGCATTCAAGGCAGATAGTCCAACTGTGTGTTCTGTGTGTAGAAAAGGTTTCTAGAGCTTCTTTTCCATCTCTGATGATGCAGTTAGAAGTCCTTAGGGAGGTGTGGCCTCAGCCTCAATGCAGGTAGTTCACTAGATCCCTATGACGGGAGAAAACTTGACAATATGTATCCTCTATCCTAACTACTGTGGATTGAATAAAATTTAATCAAGTTGAATTTGATTCATTTCACCAAACTGTGGATCCCCTTTTCATTACTTGATGGGGATGGATAATGTAGGAGATAATGGCTTAGTTCCAGTGTGCAAAGATTTCTAAGAGATCCAAAGAATTTTGTGATAGTTGAGTCACATATAGATCTAAACCAGCAGAAAAATACTTTTAGCTCTGTGAAATGATTCAAAGCCATTTTGGAGAATTAACATTAGAGTATGGGACAAATGGACCTGGCATTTGACATTTGATCTTCTCAACTTTGAGAAATGGTAATCACCCATCCTAAAGTTGGGTTGCTTTAAAAGCCATGTGATTATTTTACAGATCTCTGCTAGACACTTATATTTCACAAGTAGTCACTGTGTTTGTTGTACCTACTCTGAAATGATTTCATACAAACTTAACACATTTGCTATTTTGGACAACATGGTGCAAACTTTTATCACTGAGATGTTATACAACATGCTTTGTTTGTGTTTAAGAGTAGTAACCAACTGTCAGTCAATTCCCTTAGAAAGTCACTAGGAAAAAAAAGTGCTCTTTTTTTTTTCCATGATGTCTTATATATACCTAGTAGATGTTATATGCTGATCTAAAATATAAGTACAATTATATGGTCTTTTGTTGGGACCTCCTGGTGCCCACTAGTTTGCGGCCATTAGTGGAAGTCTGATGGGGTGGCCTCTTGGGCTTCTCTGGAATACTTCCGTGTACTGACCTTGCTGAATCTTCCAGTCCTCGGTTCTTAGCCGGTGGGCAGACTGGCGAACTTAGCCCCACCCAACAGTCCGGCCTGAAATCTGCCTAAGGTGTTAGTGATAGCCACTAATGAGCTCCTATTGGCCCTTCCTACTTCTTTTACTCCCTCCTTCCCTCTCTATATAACTGTGTCTCTGATACAATAAAGCTGAGATTGCTGCACCTTCATGGCTGACTCAACTCCCTCTCGGTGTGGTTTCTTTCCTGGTTTCATGAAGGTGGCCAGGCCATCGACACTTACCATCTCGCTCAGCCCCCGGAGGATAACAGGCTGGTCCAGTTATCCCACACACACACACCAGTGTTGCAGAGAAAGCAACAGTCTTTATGAACCTTCCACCTCACACTTTCTAAACAAATTGGTCATTTCCCTAGTCCCTTCACTAGAGAGGAAAATGGTAATGTTCTACTGGCTGTAAACAACTTGCCCATCATCCCTAAGGACCAATTTCCCCCTGCCTCTCTTTGCTTCTGCCATACTAGCTTTCTTTTTGCTCCTACGAAGCAAAAAATTTCTTTGTACCACAAGTCATTTCCACATGAAATTTTCTTAAGTTTGCTAGTTAAAATCTAATTCATCCCTCCAGAAATCAAAGAAATAATTAAAATGCTGCTTTCTTGGAAAAGCCATCTCAGAATTCTCATCCAGGTAGGTTCCTCTCTTCTATACTTTAAAAGTTCTCAATGTAAAATAAATATGTTTATAATTGATTCATCTATCTAATTATTCAAAACATTTTTATTGAGTATCTCCTGTAAATCAGGTAATGTTAAACAGTAAAAATAAACTGAAAATCAAAGTACATCAATTATAGAACTTTATAGAGGGAAAGATACAGACAAGTGATTATGTGAACATATAACTTTAAAGTAATAAA
This sequence comes from Spilogale gracilis, assembly GCA_004023965.1. NCBI lineage: Eukaryota > Metazoa > Chordata > Mammalia > Carnivora > Mephitidae > Spilogale > Spilogale gracilis. The sequence continues at coordinate 14,890 of PITA01023514.1, forward strand.
TTGTATAAAGGAAGAACATTTCAGTGGCATATTTGCATTGGGAGGAATAGGAATGGCCATCATGAGTAAGAAATACTGAACTTCTAATTGAAGTTTACATAAGAAATAAGAAAGAGGTAATTGGGATGGAGGAAGAGATATAGCATATGTAAATGCCCTAGAGTGAAAGGCAACATGGTAGGTATCAGGGACAAGAAAGTCAATGTGGCTGTGGTACCGAAATTCAGGGTAAGGAAAAACTTGATTTGAAATGAGAAAGAAAGTCAGGAAGAAACTATCTTTTGGTATTCTTATGACCGATCACTTAAGAGTTGAGTCATTAAAAGAGGTTCTTTTTTTCTTTAACACTTTGTTAACATCATATCTCAGTGTAACATCTTGAATAATAATTACTCTCTTACTTTTCAATTTAGTAGCTGGAGAAGAGAGAGACACAGATTATTCTTGCAGTATGCTATATATCCTGCTTTGATAATTGCCCTCATCTTTTTCTGTACTTTACTTTCACTTTTTACTTTAAAGTAAAATTTATTTTAGATTTTGACTTACTAAAGGTAACATAAAACCCTTTTGTTTTTCCTGTTTATTAGGTCACTGTTTCTTTCCTATAAATGTTGCCCATGAGAAATACTATTTTATCATATTTTATTTAGTTTTATATCTTGAGCCCTTTATATGTGATCACACAGCTTTATAATTTTAAGCTTCTTATGATATTTCTAAATTTCCAGATAGCTTTTACTGTGATCATTATAAACTTAGATTACCTCAACTTTAAGGTATATTTAATTGTTCTTTGTATATAAATTTGCAGTTTGGTGTGTATACCTTATTTAAAGTTACTTAAAATATATTTTCTTTTCTTTTTTTTTTCCACTTTAAATATTTCACCCATTTATTTGGCAGAGAGAGAGACCGCAGACAGGCAGAAAGGCAGGCAGAGAGAGAGAGGAGGAAGCAGGCTCCCCGCGGAGCAGAGACCCTCCCTCCCCCAGGCAGGGCCGGATCCCAGGACCCCAAGACCACGACTAGAAGGCAGAGGCTCCAACCCACTGAGCCACCCAGGCGCCCCATTAAAATATATTTTCTTAAATGTAATTCACTTTAATTTGGTTTATATACAAATTTTAAAATTTTATCTGTGTACTAGTTTATCTTTATCTATAGGTACTATAGATATTACTTACTGTACCACTGGGTGGCGTAATCTTATAGAGCTCTCTTTCATATCATATATGTATGGGATCCTCAAATAAAAGAGGAGATATATCAGCAGAGGTCCTGTGTATTCAGCCAAAAATACCTGAAAATAAAAAGATTTAAATTAAAAAAATAAATTTTTGTAGATATTATTAAGATTTACATATAAACATAATAAGCATGTCTACAGACTTAGCCTGGAGAATGAATTGTAAAATGGATACATCTAGTCTTTAGAATGAATTATGTTGGGTGCTAATATAATTCACAGAAAGTCTTCCTTGCAATAACTAGTCAATACTTAAGGAAAGGACAATTATAAGTGGCAAATTTCCAAATTAAAAAATATTGAAACTAATGTAATGATTTTTTCATAAATAGTTCATAGGAGTTTTTATTTACCTAACCAAACTATTATGAGCATATTTCTTTGTGTCTCCCCAGCCCCATACACACTCCATCTTCAATGTGAACTGTTCCTATCACTGAATGGAATTGGGCTAGAGTGACTTTTTTTTCTTTTTTTTTTTTTTAAATTTACAAAGCTGGGTCATCTTGAATTTGATTGACCTGACACTGATTCAAATTGAAATAATTTAATTCTCTCTTCTAGAAATTTTAGACTTTAATTCTAATAAGTATGGGTAGGTAGTTAAAAGGATTGCCCTCTGAATTCTGGATCTGAGAGTTAACTATATATATATGGAGAGAGATATCTGATTTATAATCATAAGAGTTAGAAAGATAATTGGAAACAAGGCTGTTTGTATAAAGATTCACTGGCTGACTGTGACTGGCTTTCTGACAGTTTTATAAATCTTATGATGGTCCATTATTAGTTTTCTTTTTAATGATAAAACCAAGATTAAGTCACTCTGGAATTCATACAGAAAAAAAAATAATTTACCTCTAAATGTTCAGAGAGAAAGAATACAGATATGACAATGATAAATGCAACTGCCATTACTGCTTTGGTTTGTCTTTGCCAAATTTCATCATTTTCTAGGAAAGAAAACTTAAAGCTACACATGTTTTACTCAAATATATAGGTGTGCATATTGATTAGAAATTATGTTTTTATATCTCATGAGAACTTTGACTACATGGTTAGAATATATGATATATACAAGTTTTATATATAAAATTATATATGTGTGTATATATACACGTAAGTATAAATATTTGTATATGTAGGTTTCTTAAGGTATGCTTTTTCCATTTAACAGTATTGATCAGCCATGAAAGAGTTTTATATGAGGGTAAATGTGCAACATCTGATAAAGTCAGTGTAAAGCAACTTTTTACTGATAGACTATATTAATTCATGGCATACAACATGCCTGATTATTCAGAGGTAAAGAAAAAAGTGTTTACCACTTTTGAATGTCTGATAATAGAGTTTAGTTAATAATCCTAAATAATTAGAGTAATTATTTTACTACAACAAAAAGTTTAGAATATCTATTTCAATGCCATCTGATCTAGTCAAGTTAATTTTGAGCAAATCCTCTAGTAATATATCAGTAATGAAAAAATATTATGAACAATAGTTAACTTTGACCACATGTTATTCTTTATTAAGTTAATAAAAATGTTATCACAAATATGAAGTTTCTTTGAATCAGGAAATTAAACTACAGTCTTATCTCCATCATACCCCAAAAATAAATCAGGAGAACCTGCTGGCTTACAGTAATATGTTCAGGGAGGCCCAATATTTCATCACAAATATTGTTCATGCTGAAACATGGGGGTTAAAAGAGTACTAACGTATGAAGGCTATATCCTGACCTGAAAGCAGTAGAGAATGAGAAGCGATAACTTTTGGACAATGCAGCATTCAAAAAAAAAGTCCAATTGGGTGTAAATAGAAAAAAAAAAAAAGGAAAAGGAATGTTTTATCAAATTTAGAAAGTAATCAGAGAAGAGTTTTAGAATAAATAAAAAACAAGGACCAGACAGACAAATATTAATAAGACACATTTCTGAAAAAGAAATTCTTCTTCTCATACTAAAAAGGAGCAACTCCAAAACAAAAGCCAAATAAACAAACAAATATGCCAGTTATAAGCCTTAGGAAATCAGATGATTTTACAAAGACTAGGAAGTCCATAATAAACCAAAAGCTCGGTAGAAATTATATATTCAAAATAAGCAGATATACTGTCTTCTTACTTTGAAGATAAATATATTTATTATGTATATAATATATAATTATATAATTATAACTGATATATAACATATTTATACATATACACATCATATTATAACATACATATATCATACATAAATTGTAATTTTATTATATATATAGTCCTACCTTTTAAATTACAACTTATGCCCAATTTGAAATTATTTTCATTCTTTTCCTTTATAGAATGATCACTGTACTAAACTAATGTGCTGCTTTAAATGTAAAATTTAAACTGATACAAGGCATAGGATACTAGGCATTCTAGGTAACTGAGATTTATTTTTGGAACTTCTGTGGGAGATTCAACTTGGGATATGTCCTAATTGAAAAAGGAAGATGACAATAAGATGTTTTAGAAATACAATTTGAAACACACAGCTGCAATTGTTGCTAACTGATTAGAATCTTTGTGCTTGGACTGGGCTTAATGCATTTCATCCTCTCTTGAAAGAAAGAAAACTTTTTAGTGCTATTATTATTGGGATGGTGTTGGCTTTACTTCTTTTTTAAAATTGCAATTGAGAGTTGGAAACAAAATAAATTGCATATTTCACAGTTGAAAATTACTGACAAAATAAAGTAGCGCCATCCTTAATCTTCTAATGATGGGAGAGCTATTAAAATTATGAGAGCATTTCACAACAGTAATATCACTTTGAGTTGAATGAGAACCATTGAAGCTAATGTAATATTAACAGGAGTTTTTGTTTTGTTTTGTTTTAATTTAACCGTTATATGAGTAACACCATAATGGAGAATTTTATTCTAGGTTATTCAAACCATTGTGATGAGATCAGCATAAAAAATTGATCAAAATGTTTTTCAGCATTCAGAGAGCTACTGAATCATTGAAATTAGAAGGTCAGAATTTTTAAGATAGGACTCGAGAATAGTGATTGACTCTAGGATATGAAGTCTGATAGCATCCTGAGAAGAAGACTAAATCTTTTGAGGGTACTTGAGGATGGAGGAATAAAAATTGTTGATTGGCATCTTTTAAAGACAAAAATGGCCTTATAAAATCCCCAGGATTTGGATTAAGACCTAGAGCCATGATGAAGCAGAAGTAGATCTGTCTTTACAGGTACTAAATCTCAGCCTGAAATCATTTCAATCATCCATTGGATTACGATTACCCAGACCAAATGCCATTAGTCTATATGCAAGATGATAATTCAGTTTGAAAGCAGGGTAACATGATCCCAGGCCTCAAGTTATCGTTACAAGTTTTTCATGGGTGCTTGGGTGGGTCAGTTGGTTAAGAAACTGCCTTGGGCTCAAGTCATGATCTCAGGGTCCTGGGACTGAGTCCCACATAGGGCTCCTCTTGCTCTGTGGGAGTCTGCTTCTCCCTTTTCATCTGCCTGCCATTCCCCCTCCTTGTACTTTCTCTATATTAAATAAATAAATAAAATCTTTTAAAAAAGTTGTTCATATATATTTTCCTGCCCTAGCTCAGAAATACAAAGGTATAACAGGATTAAAGATATTGTAGTCAAATCTAAAAGAAACAGTAGATGTTCAAAAGAGATAAATTGAAGATCTACATAGTAGACTTATCAGATACAAACATTTAAAAATGATCTTTTATATATTCAAAGAAATAAAAAAAACAACTTTGAGTATTTCATCAGATATTTGAAACCTCTGAGAAGACAAATATGGAAATGAAATATGAATACTAGGAGGAGAATATGAAAAGAATAGTGGAAAACCAAATGCTAAAGATATTATGATAATTTTTCAAATTAAATATTTATACCAAACAGTAGACTCAGATAACACTACAAACCCAAACCAGGATAAATAGAAACATAAATAGAAAACATAATTGTAACTGTGTGCCTCACAGTCAAACAGTGATAATCAAAGAAAAGACAAATTTAATATGAGCCAGAGAAAAAACATATTATTTCAAAACAACATAGTGAACTTTTCAACAGAAACATGGGAGTCAAAAATCAAAATAATGGAATTTTGTAATGTGAAGACAATATAACTGCCAATATGGAATAATTTTTTCCACAAAATAATTGTCCCCAAATAGTTAAATAAATACATTTTAGGATGAACTGAGTTGAGAAAATTCATCAGTGGCAGAACTAGAACAAATCACTAAAGATGTTGTTCGGGAAGAATGATAATGCTCACAGATATAAGGTCAGCATTAGAAGAAATAATTAATTAGAGTGAAAATTATAAATCTAAATAAATATTGGCCATATATAATTATAGTAGTGGATTTTTACTTAACAACACCTAGACAATTAAAATATACCACAACAGATTAGTCAGGAAGAGATTAAATATCATAAAGTCATTCAATTATTTATGAAGTATCTCCACATCAGTAAACTTAAACAATTTTTATTAGTATCCAATATTTTAAAAATGCACATTATAATCTCTTGGATAACCAGGTGTTTGTAAAAAAGAAGATAGAGCCAAAATAACCAAGAGGCTAATAGAAAATAAAACATGACAGACAATTAGTTCTGTTGTTCTAGAAAAACAGAACAAAAGAATTGTAGAATACAAGAAACAATTTGAAGGAAAATACTAATCTTTATGATAAAATTACATATTTCTTCATAATAAAAATAGACTATGATTAAAATGCAAAACATAAAAAACTATTCAACTATTAGAAGAAAACAGGAGAAAACTCCCAGATCTAGAGCAAGGCAGAGGGTTCTTACATATCACAGCAAAGACAAAATCCTTAAAACATTGGCAACTTACACTGCATTAAAATTGAAAACTTTTACACAAAAAAAAGAAAGAAAAGAACACAACCAAATCTCATTAAGAGATTGAAAAGCAAACTAAAATTGAGAGGAAATATTTGCAAACCACTTTTCAGACAAAAGACTTTATCTAGCTATAAAATGTACTCTTAAAACTCAACAATGTGTACCAGATTAATAAAATCATATGTTCATAGAAATACCTACACACAGAATGATAATAGCTTTATTTATTGTGACATACTGGAAGGAAACTAAAAGCCTGTCAGAGGGTGAATGGATAAACAAATTGCTGCATTCATACATTCAAATACTACTCACCAATAAAAGGAAATGAGTACTGATACATGCAACAAACAGGATGGATCCCAAAGGCACTGCACTTAGAGAAAATTAAACATCAATATCAAAAAAAAGAAAAAAATCTAATTCTCTTTATAGCATATGCCACATGACAAAAATATAGAAATGAAGAACAGATTGGTCGTTGCCCCAGGATACGGAAAAAGTGTATAAATATAGAGATTAATAGGAGAGAGTGCCTCTGTGTAGAATGGAACAACTCTGTATCTGATTGTGGTGGTAGATACCTGAATATTTGCAAGTGATAAATTGCATAGAACTGTAAGACACATACATGTTTTATGAACATAAAAAAGGTAAAAAGTGAACCAGATCTTTAGTTAATAGGATGTGTATAATGAAGATTAATATATTAACCTTCTATCCTGTGTTTCAATAAGTTCAATGAGACAAATATTTTCTCAATATTCTGTGACAGCACACTGTTACTTGATGAAAAGTATTATTAAAATTTTAATATTGACCTTGCTATAAAGATTGCCTCTAAAACAAACAAAAACAAACAAAAAAACCCAGCCTTATGAAAATGCTTTTATTATAGAAGCACATTTTAATATTCTATAAATGTACAAGAATATTATGAGTGGTAAATATTGCTTTTATTATACAATTTAGTAGATATAAAATGGGTGTGATTGCAATGTAATGTGTGTAGTTTGAGCACTTAAAGGATTGGCTCATTTGGAGCAAAAGATTGTGTGAACCATAGGATTGATTTAAAAATATTCACCCTATTTCCAGAGTTCTCTTGTCACCTAAATGATTTTCCTTTCAAATAAGCTGTAATTTTCTAGTACAATTGTCCTAGAATTCCACCTTAGCACTTTCTCTGCTCAGTGCTTATCCAAATGATGCAGCTGGTATTTCTAATGAACTCCCCCATTAATGTCACTAGTCCTGACAAAACTTCTGTAGACAGAATTCCCTTTTCATCATAAATATGGAAAAAGACTATGAGTATTTTAACCTTTGAATATCAGAATGTGCTTGTCCAAAATCTCCTTTAATAAAGGTCTGTTGATATCACATTTAAGTATCAAACACTTTGCTTACATAATGTATGGATTAATAAGCTGTATTATAAATATTATACTTGACAAGGATTCAGAATACTCTAACCTCAGTTTTCTTATGCAGCAAATTAATACTCCAAAGCCCAACCAAAGAACTTTGCAAACTAAAGGAACTTTTTAACCAATAACACCAAAATATAAATAATGAACTAAATACAGGAATATAATATATATTAAAGGAGAGATTGTCAGAAAAGTAAAAGCTGTGGCAATATTTTAATAAACAAAAACTTAAATTTCTCTATTTGAGAATTAAATTATAAGAAATTGTCTTGTGTTTGCAATAATTTAAAAAAATGAGTGTTTACATGGAAAACTTAAAGCACTACGTCTGATAGTGTGGATTGCTATGATGGCAAAAAGGAAAACTATCTTAATATAGAAAATATTAAAAGTACAACCCCATCACAGATATGAAATAGAATATAATCAGAAAAACTTTAAAAGTCTAAAAAATATAAATAAAACAATTGAACTGAAGAAATAGAATGATTGCACTACCCTTTGTATATCATTGTCAGAATTATTTATCAAATTAACTCTTTGTCACAAAATGTCAACTAGTATTTCCTCTTGTTACTAAAGCTATTCCATCTATCTATCCATAACTCATGAATAGTTCAGTGCTTATGAAGTAGTGCAGTATTTTCTGTTTCTTAATTCTCCATGTCTTTTAATGTAGTCTTCATTCTTCTAATGCCACTGGATTCAGTTGCTACCATTTTGAAAATTCCTCCTTTAAGGAAAGCCAAACGTATCCTATGACCATCTAACTCAAAGAAGTCTCACTACTTCATTGTTTTCCAAAGCCTTTGCCTTAGAACGTTTTTTATTGAATATTCTATCACCTCTTTTCCAATGCCAGAGTCTTCATATCTCCAGGCTCCTAGAAGTAAAAACTGAAAAAATACTACTTAACTAACAAGGCATAGAGGAAGCAGAAAAAGGGCCAACTGTCACAGGATAGGTTGACATTAAAAAAAAGAAAAAAGAATTTATTCTCTTTCTTTCAACTGTGTATTTCCATGACTCTAATTCTTATATGAAATTTTGGCCATGGTTCCTTGTAGAATACAACATTTAAAATGCCATTCTGTATAGTTTTTTTCTTTCATTATGAATTTATTTGATAAAAATTGTCCTTCTGTCAATAAATTGTTCCTATCAAAATGTGGGACATATATATTGAATTTCAAATTGATACTTACTGTAGTCCAACTGACCTGTTGACCTAGGTCTGTAAAATAGAGAGTGACAATGGAGGAAGCTGCAATGCTTTGAATGGTTATGTAGTCCTTCAAAAAAGGCCCACCTTAAATAATAAGGAAAAGTATATTAAGAAATTTCAAAGCATAGTGATTGTTAACAAATAATTTTTTTTGTGAAAAATTGTAAATGATAAGGATAAATCATACATAAGGAAATTGCAATGCATAATAAATATTTAAAATAAAATAAAATGTGAATAAACTCATTTTATAAAATGTCTAACAATTTTTCAAATATATGGTAGTTTCCCACCTCTACCTAAACAAAGTACAGACTGTATTCTGAGAAAATGTAATATTAGATAATACCATAATTGAATATCATACAAAGTATCTTTAAAGTATAATTTGGGGGGCGCCTGGCGGTTAGTGAGTTGTGTGTATCTGCCTTCAGCTCAGGTCATGATTTTAGGGTCCTGGGAACAAGTCCTGTGTCAGGCTACCTGCTCAGTGCTTGTCCTTCTCTCTCTGCCACGCCCCAGCTCATACTCTCTCTCTCTCTAAAATAAATAAATAGGATCTTTTTTTTTAAGACTTTATTTATTTGACAGAGAGAAACATAGCCAGAGAGGGAACACAAGCAGGAGGAGCGAGAGAGGGAGAAGCAGGCTTCCCACAAAGCAGGGAGCCTGATGTGGGGCTCGATGTGGGGCTCAATCCCAGGTCTCCAGGATCATGACCTGAGCTGAAGGCAGTTACTTAACCAACTGAGCCACCCAGGCGTCCAATAAATAGGATTTTTTAAAAAAGTATAATCTGGGTGTCAGTAGACATAGATGTCAACTGTTCTCTAAATTATTTTATTATATGGTAAATTAAGGTAAATAAATTTTAAAGATCATTGCAAATATCAACAGAGTGACTTGATATATGTTTTAGAGATCTCGATGGATGCTGTGTGGAAACTGGGAGGGAGGGAGGTAATAATACGCAGGAGGAAATTCCTCAAGAAGGGATTTTTTAGATTAAGTTGACATTGGTAGAAATGTTAAAATTTCATCAATTTCAGGTATGTTTTGAACACAGAGCAGGTTCAACTTGAGAAGAGAGTATTTCACAGAAATAAAAAGAGCTCTTAGGTTTTTGGCCTGGGCAATTAGAAACATTGGAATTTCTTTAACTGGCAGGAAGAAGACTGGGGAAGGAACAGGATTGAGGGTAGAAATCAAGATTTAAGTTAAGGTATGGGCACCTGGGGGATCAGTGGGTTAAAGCCTCTGCCTTTGGCTCAGGTCATGATTTCAGGGTCCTGGATCGAGGCCCGCATCGGGCCCACATCGGGCTTGCTGCTCAGCAGGGAGCCTGCTTCCTCCTCTCTCTCTGCCTGCCTCTCTGCCTACTTGTGATCTCTCTATCAAATAAATAAATAAAATCTTAAAAAAAAAAAAGATTTAAGTTAAGGTACGTTAAGTGTGTGATATTTATCAGACATTCAAGTAGGAGCTGTCAAATAGGCAATTGGGTAGCTTTGTCTGTACATATTTGAAAGTCATTAACATTTAAAGCCATGTTTTGTGATAAGATTATTTAATTATCTGGTTTTATTTTATTTATTTCTTTTTTAAAGATTTTATTTATTTGACAGAGAGAAACACAGCTAGAGGGGGAACATAAGCAGAGGGACCGAGAGAGGGAGAAGCATGCTTCCCGCTGAGCAGGAAGCCCGATGTGGGGCTCAATCCCGGGTTCCCAGGATCATGACCTTAGCTGAAAGCAGTCGCTTAACCAACTGAGCCACCCAGGCGCCCCAAGTATCCAGTTTTAAAAGAAAATGGAAACTAAGACAGGTTTCCAATACTACAGCTTTCAAAGTAATAAGGGAAACATAGAGCAAAGATTACTGAAAATAAGTTTCTCATGAAATCATAGAAGAATAAATAACTGATGTCTTCAAAAACATGTAAAGGAAATGTTCCATTATTAATAAACACTAGATAAGTCTGACATGTGTGTACTGAAAGGTATGTACAAGGATGTTATTTTTAGCATCATTTATAGTTGCCAAACAATTGTAAAACCTTAAATCTTCATAAATGAGATAACAGTGCATATATTTTATTTTATTCAAAGAAAGATATACCATACAAAAAGAAAAGTGGACTAGGGCTAAATGGATATCACAATTATAATGCCATTTTTATTGTCATTTTACTTGTTTGTATTTACATTATTCTTTATGCCAATCTATCTGTGATTTATCTTTATCTCCAGTCATGAAGAAGTGTCATTTCATTCTCTAAATTTTTAGTTTGAATTCATTTATTTGAGAGAGAAAGAGAGAAAGCAAGAGAGAGAGCATGAGCATGGGGAAGGGCCAAAGGGAGAGAGAGAAGCAGGCTCCCTGCTGAGCAGGGAATCCCAAGCCAAAGCAGGGACCCCTCCAGTACCTTGGGATCATGACCTAAGCTGAAGGCAGATGCTTAACTGACTGAGTCACCAAGGTATCCTCCATTCTCTATTTTTCCAAGACACATTAAATGTTAATTTATGACTATTTTTAGATGATTTTCAGAATCCAATACATTGATTTACAATTACAGGTATTTAAAGTGAGATAAAAATGTACAATTGTTATATATTAATTTTGAAAATGATATTTGATAAAGCCGACATGAATATGGTAGGCTATCATTTCTTGATTGGGTTATGTTATGTGCCTTTATAAGAGAGATTTTTCAGATGGGTCTGAGCTAATCATGTATTATTTAAATCTGCATGACTAAGTAAGCTAGAAGAATTCAGCTTCAAAGTACTAGAATACTGGTACTAACTATAGTAGTTAGATTGCTGGGATGAAGAGGAAGAGGACCACATGGCAAATAAAACAAATAGCCTTTAGGAACTGCAGTGGTCTATAGGGTGTAACAAGTAGCAAGGAAATAGGAACCTCTGTCAAAGAACCACACACACACACACACACACACACACACACACACACTAAATAAAATAAAATAAAATAAAAACACTTCAGACAATAAGAATGAAAGCAGAAGTAGAATTTTCTAAAAGTCTTGCAATGAGAATTCAGTTTAGCCAACACCTTGATTCCAGTTTTGTGATACTCTGAGCAAAGAATCCTGCTATACTGTGTCTTCACACTAATAAATGAGAGTTATTTTAAGATAGTGGTAACTTGTTACACAATGATAGGAAGATAATGCAACATGGATAAAGGTATAAAGACTTTGATATATAAATGGCCAATATCATTTTGACAATCATGTATAACAAGTAATGTTAATAAAGATAAAACAATCTGAGATCTTTGTACCACCTGAAAGTGCTGAACACATCTTTCCAACATGCATCTATTGACACCTTTGGGGAGGGAATTAGTTTCTACTCCTCTATCACTCTAGATGACTTCAAGGAACAGACCATTGGCATAGTTTTAAAATGTGGTCCCATCAATATGACATCTGAATAGGACCTGAGATAATCCAGGCATATCATTAATCATACTTAGACTCAGTAAGCAGGGAACTCTGTCCTTGGCCTTCTATGTCCATGTCCTTTACCAGTGGGAAAGGAATGTGTAGGGCCAAGAAAATATTTCTAAAACAAGAGCTAATGCCATGGGTATCAGGCTTCAGCTACTTAAGGCCCCTAAATTTTCTGCCCAAGTTACTTTAAGCAAATCATCCTTCTTGGGTATTTCTTCCCCAAAATAGGGTATGTACCTAGGGCTTTGTTAAGGCTCTTGTATAAGTGGTATGGATGATTAGACCCACGGCTGGGAAGGAAATGACCAAGTCTACCTATGCTTCACCTTTCTATTGTAGAAATCCAATGATTTTAAACATTAGAAATTCAACTCTGTGCTTCCAAAACATTATTAAGTATATTAATCAAGGTAGGAAGAAAGAACACATTTTAATTGCCAGTTTCTATGATAGCTATATTACAATTGTGACTGTAGTTCCTTATTATTCCCATATCCACACCATTTACAGTATGACTTTCAGTATCTCCTATAAGATTTGATGTGTATTTTCCCACTCCCTTGATATGGGTTAGCCTAGTCACTCACTTTAGCTAAAAGAATATAGGGCGGAGGGTCAAGATGGCGGAAGGCCAGGTGACCGCATTTCAGGGAGTTCCCTGAAGAGAGCTGAATTCCAACAAAAAAACCACTACAAGACCACCGTGAACACCCATGAAACCAGCCTGAAATGTGATATTTCCCACTTCTGGACCGCCACGAGAGACAAAGAACATCGGCAAAAAGGTAGAAACAAATTGGAGGG
>PITA01023515.1:0-27983 GCA_004023965.1 Spilogale gracilis
GGGAACTAGGGTAATCTAGGGAGGGAAACGAAACAACAGAGACTTTGAACACAGAAACAAACTGAGGGACTTGGAGGGAGGGGGGGTGAAGGGATGGGAGAGCCTGGTGGTGGGTACTGGGGACACCTAAAGCGGGGAGCACTGGGTGTGGGGAATGGGGAATGAATCTTGAAACACTGGAAAAAAAAATTTTAGTAACAATAAAAAAATTAAAAAAAAAGGATAATATATAATATGTATAATACCTCTACATTAAAAACTTCAAGACATGGCTACAAAAAAAATTAAAGTCTTAAGCAAATAGAGACATATGCCATATTCATGGATCAGGTGATCAACATTGTTTAGATGTCATTTTCCCCCAAATTGATCTATAGATTAAATGCAATTCAAATAAAATCCCAAACCAACAGTTGGTTAAGCGATTGCCTTCAGCTCGGGTCATGATCCCGGAGACCTGGGATCAAGCCCCACATTGGGTTCCCTCCTCGGCGGGAAGCCTGCTTCTCTCTCTCTCACTCCCCCTGCTTGTGTTCCCTCTCTAACTGTGTTTCTCTCTGTCAAATAAATAAATAAAATCTTTAAAAAAAAGGAATGAAATCTTGCCATTTGCAACAAGGATGGAACTAGAGAGTATAATGTTAAACAAAATAAGTCAGAGAAAGACAAATCCATATGATTTTACTCATATGTGGAATTCAAGAAACAAAACAAATAGGGAAAGGGAAAAATAAGAGAAAGAGAAACAAGTCAATAAACAGTCTCTTAATTATAGAGAACAAACTGATGATTATGGGGGGGCAGGGCATGGCTTAAATAGGTGATGGGGATTAAGGAGTGCACTTGTCATGCTAAGCACATGGTGATGTATAGAAGTACTGAACTACTACATTGTACAGTTGAAACTAATACAGCACTCTATGTTCACTAGCTGGAATTAAAATAAAGACTTTAAAAAAACACAAGTAATAAAGAGAGGAATATTTTTTAAAAATAAATAATAATATATTAATAATAACTAACAATATATCAATCCTCAAGAACCTTATAAAATTATGTGTATGTTTTGGTAGTAATTTAATAAGATAGGAGATCAATAAAAGGTTTATAATCATAAAAAAGGACAGATAATCAATAAAACAACTTTGATAAAGAAGAATGAAACTGAGGGATTTATCATTCTGATTCCAAAAATAAAAATGTTACAATAACTGACACAGTTTGGTATTGTTATAAAAATTGACAATGAGATCAGCAAAATGAAATAGCAAGTACAGACATAGACCAGTATGTATATGGTCAATCAGTTTTCAACAAATGTGCCAAAGCAGTTCCAAGGGGAAATGATAATCTTCTTAACAAATGCTGTTGGAACAATTGGATAGCCACATAATTAAGAAATGTGCCTCACCTTTTACCTCACAACATATACAAAAATTAACCTGAAATGAATCATAGACCTTAAATTAAAAACTAAAATTTCTAGAAGAAAATTTAAGAGAAAATCTCTATCATCTTGATTTTTGCAAAGATTTCTTATATATAACACAAACTATAAAGTCATTACATTTTATCTTATATTATAGTAGACAATCTGCTAAAATTATTTCAAGAGAAAGAGATAACCTAGACAGCTATATATCTATTAAAGAAATCAAATTCAAAAATATTTCAACAAAGCAAATCCAAGCCCAAATGGTTTCGCTAGCAAATTCTACTAAACTTGTGAGAAATAAATAATACCAATTCTACACAATCTTTTCCAGAATTCTTAAATGAAGCTAACACTTTCAAACTAACTTTAGTAGGCCAGCATTATTCTGACACCGAAAAATTGTAAGAAAATAAAACTACAAAACAATACTGTCATAAATTTAGACACAAAGATTTCCCAGCAAACATTAGCAAACTGAATTCAGCAATGTTTTAAAAGATAATATGATCATGACTGAGAGAGGTTTATCCTGGGAATGCAATGCTGATCAACACTCAAAAATCAATATAGTGCATCAGAGTAACATATTAAAGAAAGACCACATGATCATATGAAGAAATGCAGAAAAGGATTGGAAAAAATTCAGTTTTTTTCATGATTAATAAACTTTTAATAAAAAAGTCAGAATAAAAGGAAAATTCCTTAACCTGGTAAAAGGAATTTATAAAATACCAACAAATAAGATAATAATGCTGAAAAACTGAATGTGTTCCCTTTAAGTTAAGGAACAAGGCAAGGATGTCTGCTCTCATATTTCTTTTCAATATGCCTGAAGATTCTGACCATACCAATAAAGCAAGAGAATAAAAAGGAAAGACATGCATTCCGTTTGAAAAGGAAGAAGTAAAACTATCTGTATACACAGGTGACATAATTTTCTATGTAGAAGAATCCCAAAATATGTTCAAAAAATTGCTGGAATTAATAGATAAATTTAACATGGTCATAACACATAATATCAGTATAAAAATTCATCTGTTATATATTATGAATGAACAAGTAAAAAATGAAATTTTGAAAAGTACTGTTTGGAACTCCAAAAAAGGTTAAATACTGAGGTATAAATCTGACAAAAATACATCCATTGTATGTATGTTGAAAACTTCAAAACACTGATGAAAGAAATTAAAGGCGACCCTTAAAAAATTAAGAGATACAGTATCCATGAATAAGAAGACAGAATATTGTCAAGATGTCAATTCTCCCCGAGCTGACCTCTCAATTTAATGAGTCCCAATAAGGACTGAAAAGTTCAGGAGAATGATTCTTCCCAGAAGATATAAAAGGCAGCTTCCAAAGTTTAAATGGAAAAGTAAAAGAATAAGAATAACCAACAGAATTCAAAGCCAAAGGGAGATCAAAGTTGGAGGACCCGCAATATCTGATTTTTCAGACTTCCTATAAAGTTACAGTGGTCAGAACAGGATGATATTACTGGAAGAACAATGATCAATGGAACAGAACAGAGAATCTAAAAAAAAAAAAAAACCACAGACACAAATATTGTCAGTTCATATTTGGCAATAGTGTAAAACCAATTCAGTGGAGATAGGATTTCTTTTCAACAAAGGGCATAAAACAATTGACTATACATAAGCCAAAAAAGAAAAAAAATTGACCTTAGCCTATACTTCACTCTTCATACAAAAGAATAACTTAGAATGCATTATAAACCTAAATGTAAAATGTAAAACTATAAAATTCCAAAAGACAACAAAGGAAGGAAGTATAGGGAAGGACGATGATGACAGGATCCTAATTAATATCTACTAGAAATGCATTTTCATTTTCCTAATTGCTTAGAGAAAGTTCTAGTCATCAAACTGAAGAGGAGCTTCTCAAAAACTCTCTGTTCACTGAAAGAAGAGATAGGAACTTCCAAGATAAGGCGCTTGGCATCGAGTTTCATGACAAAGATATCTTATTAGGAACATACTCAGAAAAATCTATTAAATGATGCTCTCCAAGTCTGCCAGGAGTCATTGCCAAAATAAAGTTACTTATTGCCTCATATTTTTCCAGAACAAACTTACTATAGCCTTTGCTCCATTCTTTTTAACTTCATTCTTTTATAGCTATAACTCTTGTCGATGACATGGTGAAACCTGATCAGGGACATTAAATGCTATTCACAGTTGATCTTTATCATTTTCATATCTTAATTCCCCAGTATAATTACTCTGAGACCCTCTCAAAAAAAATTAGCACAATTTAATCTATGAAACATGGCATGACCCTGGTTGCCCTATATTTGGACAAATTATCTTCCAAGGATGCTTACTTCATGAGATAAATCAATATTTCCACCTTATAGGCTATAATTTTTTAAAAGTAATAAATAAAAACAAAAAGTCTCAAAGTCAAAGTCTGTTGCTAAGTCAACAAATAAAAAACTACAGTAGACTGAGTTGAACATTTATGTAATAGAGGAGCTTTCTCCTTATTAGGGTTGAAAACAGTTTGTAAAGTATTATGAAAGGCAATTCTCAAGTGACTGGAAGATACTTGCAATTGCTCAGGCATCTTGCATTTATTTTTCTTTCTTTCTTTCTTTCTTTCTTTCTTTCTTTCTTTCTTTCTTTCTTTCTTTTTTCTTATCTTTTTTAACTAGGTGGTGACATGTAAATAATATCAACTCTATAGTTTCCTGCTATTGATTTTTTAGAGAAAAAGAAAAGCAATGTTGGTCAGATAAGGTACCATGTGGTGGAGGTGTAAAGTTACACCTCACTATCATCTTATAGCTTAATTAGAGACAAGTCAAATGATGATTTTTTAAAAATCTTGTCTAAAATGAGATTTCCTTGTAGAAAAATTAATTCTATACTTAGCAATAGAAACTTTTATTAAAAAATTAAATACAAGATCAAATTACCCCTCCTATACCATCTAGCTTTATTGATTTTATTTGTTTCCAACATTCCTTATCTTGTTTGATGAAACAAACTCATAGTTTATTGTCATGTTTAAGTCTTGTCTCCTCAACTCAGTTCTCTATAAAAAGATTTCTCAAAAATCAAATCTGATTTTGCGATTCTTGATTTTTTTTCAGATAGATTTCCAGTGACTCTTTCAAAAAATCAAAACCAAGAGTTCATAGGCTGTGACCTAGCCATTTCTCAGTCCAGCAGTAGCCCTGTCTTTGAATAGTCTCCACCTCCACCACTGTTCCAAGCTCATATCCTTCACTCTACCAAGGCTGGATTGTCACTTTTTAATGGAAAAGTTAGACCTTTCCCACTAATGACTTACAAGAAAAGGACTAGAATGAGAAGAGCTTCAAGAACCAAGTTTAAAGGCAGCACAAAAAAAGCTCTGGAATCAAGACAAATATTTTAATGCAGTACTTTAAAAATCTAAATAAATACAAAAGAATTATAATAACTAAAAATAAAAAATTTAAATAAAGACTATCAGTTATTCAATATAAATTTCACTCTGCTTAAAGAAGCCTTGCTTACATTCAAAAACTAACTTAAATATTATCTCTCTAAGGAAAATTCTCTTGCCTTCCCAGAGGATGGCACTTCTCTCTGCCCCTCTTCTACTGCCATTGAACTCTTCTCTAATTGGTGTCATAGCTATCTCTGCACTTACAACCCTTCCCAGTGAACTGTGAGAACTTTTAGACCACCCCCATATTCCAGCGATTACTACATATTAGGAATTCCACAAATAGCTCCTGGATGAATAAATAGTTAGGTTATGGTAAGTAGAGAGTAAGACCCAAAATTTAGAGTCAGAAAGAGAAATTTCAGTTCTACCTCCACAACTGATATATTTATCAATTTTTTAAATGTGGAGTATATCTCTGAGCACCAGTTTCTTTATCTTTGGAGTAGGAATGATCTTACTACCTTAGGACTTTTGTAAGCTGAGTGCTGATCAAATGTTTGGAAAGAGTAGTCAAATAAAGGACATAGACATTTATTTATTCCTCTGAGATTAATAAGGTAAAGAGAGAGGAAGGGGACTGTAGTTTAACCAGTTAAAAGAACTACATGTCTGAAAAACAGCTCCAGGAAAAGCACCAAGTACATTGTTTGGGGAATTGCAGGTGGTTTGGCATGGCTTTATGTGAACAGCAATGGTATATCATAGAAGTAAATAGGAAACAAAGTGAGCAGAATCCAGACCCTGGGTGAGGCTCTTGTCTTATATTACATTTGGGAATGGTATAACTGAGTTAACCTTGAATTAACAAGAATGAGTTTCTGCCAAAATTATAAATAGGATTCATGGGCTAAGTTGAGTTTGGCTAGGGAGAAAAAGTTAAATTAAGCCATTATAAATACAAGTTTAGGAACTATTGTCTATTTCAAATATGCCACAGAATATAATTTAAAAAGTGGTAACAGACTTCAAGGGGGCAAGGAAGTTAGTGTGGGTGTGGTATTTAGAAGTATAAGTCATGAGAAAGTATAATACATAAATAGAAACACCAGGATTTTATATTTTTCTAATATGAAATGGGCACCAAGTTTTCTGGCTTTAGTGGAAATTTCTTTCCTTAAAACACCTGTTCTATAGTTCTGTACAAGGGTTGCTTAGATTTCAAATGTCTTTCTTGTCTTACTGCACAGAACAAGGAAACATAAAGAAGACAGACAGACAGAAAGAAAGGGAAGAAGGGAGAGTGAAGAAGAAGAAGAAGAAGAAGAAGAAGAAGAAGAAGAAGAAGAAGAAGAAGAAGAAGAAGAAGAAAGAAAGAAGGAGGAGGAGAAGAAAGAAGGAGGAGGAGAAGAAAGAAGGAGGAGGAGAAAGAAAGAAAGAAAGAAAAAAAGAAAGAAAGAAAGAAGGAAGGAAGGAAGGAAGGAAGGAAGGAAGGAAGGAAGGAAGGAAGGAAGGAAGAAAGGAAGGAAGAAAGAAAAGAAAGAGAAGGGGCACCTGGGTGGCTCAGTTGGTTGGGCGACTGCCTTCGGCTCAGGTCATGATCCTGGAGACCGGGGATCAAGTCCCACATCGGGCTCCCTGCTCAGCGGGAAGCCTGCTTCTCCCTCTCTCACTCCCCCTGCTTGTGTTCCGTCTCTGGCTGTGTTTCTCTCTGTCAAATAAATAAAATCTTTTTTAAAAAAATTTGAAAGAAAGAGAGAGAAAGAAAGAAAAGGGAAGGGAGGAAGAAAAGGGAAGGGAGGAAGAAAAAAGAAGGGAAGGAGGGAGGGACGGAGAGGAAGGAAGAAAAAAGCAACTATAACACAGATAAAATCATTTTCCAAACAAAAGGTAAATGTATGAAAACACCTATTAAAAAATAGGATATCACTAACCCAGTAAAGCTTGAATTTGAAAAGAAAGCACATTAGCACCACCTAAACCAATTGTTTCTCAATTTATATACTGATTCTACAGTAGGAAGTTGTATTGTAGTCTTGACAGAACACATATGGCATAACTGGAGGAGTAATTGAAGAAGGTCTGGTGAAGGGGCTATCTACCAAGATATGGGTGGATTAAGGGAAACTAACAAGTACTGATGAAACAGCCCAGGGCTAGCAACACTGGGAAGCTACTGCCAGCTCTAGGCCAAGTTCCAGAACTCAGGGGAAGTTGTAGCTGTAGCTCTAGGAAAGGGCTGCCAGAGAGGAGCTGTGACATTAGGACTGTAGCCATTGCCAATTGTTAAGGCTGAAGGACAGTAACCTAACCCTCACCTCCTACCTTCTAATGACCTGCTGATGTGTCCCATTGACTGAACTCCAGTAGAAGCCAGAAGACAATAGAACTCAGCTGAGGTTCATAGAGGCCGGTCTGAGACACAGCACAGGGGAAAACAGTGATTAGTGGGGGTGGGGAGGAATGGAGGATAGATATCCAGTTCCCTGATGTCAGAAACACTTTGTCATACATCTCTGCACACACATCCCACCAACACTACCTCATCATCTCTCCTCAGCATCAAATAGAATGTTTGTACACACTTAGCCTTCAGTAAATTCTTAATGAATAAAAATATAAGGGCATTTCCATTCTTAGTAACGATTAAAATACACAGTGAGAAAAGATCAGAAGACAGGAGAAAAGCAAAGCACATCTAAGCGCGGTCTCCTGGGTCCTCTCTCCATTTTTACAAATCTATAAAGAATCCTAGAAAAATAAGCCACCAGAGGGAATTGAGAGAAAAGATATTTTTCACATTTTTTAAGCATCCAGCTGGAACAAGCCTCTTTTCCTAGTCTCCCACAAAGAGGGAAGACACTATTGTGGGATGATCTAAATGTATTCGTTTTGACATTATCTCCACATTTTTCCCCCTCTAGCCTTGGAATACCCTCTCTAGTCCTCTACATTAATTTTCATTCAAGATCCTCTTCAGACCAAGAATTTTTTCCCTTATATTCCTTCTCTATATTAGTGCACATTATCATTATGTATTTATTTGCTTTTACTGTATTTTGTATTTTTATGTGTTTATTTGCTTTATAATAGCCTTCTTGTTTTTTAGGTATATACATCCTGAACTGCTACTCTGAAGGAAAAAAGGAAAGAAATGTAACATAAATTCAAAATATACCACATGACAAATGTTTTGCAAGTGCTATCTCTTTATTCTGCACAATTCTCCAGCAATATTCTGCACAATATCTCTATTCAGAGATAAAGAAACTGAGGATATCCCATTTTCTCAGAACTATGCTATAAAGCCAAGATTTAATGTACCATATTTTTGCCATGAAAAAAACCCACAAACTCCCACCCTCCATTCTCACTCCCTAGTACTTATTATTTGTGATAGATTAATAGCCCCAGTCCTGCCCCCCCCACCCTACATCCACAGTCTTTGCCATATAACTTCACAGTTCCTTTTATTAAAGTGGGAGACTATACCCTGATCCTGCATCTTGGATTCAGTCCTTTGACTTTACTAGAGGAATATTAGCAACATGTCATCATCAAAAGCTTGGAAAGAGCGAAAGAGCTTGCACAATTGGGCTTGGCTGCTTACTCCTCTGAGAATATACCCAAGTTGGCCCAGTGGTACCAGAAGAAGAATGAGAGACACCGAGAGCAAATTCAAATCAAAGCAAGCCCAACCTAGATCAACTGACTTCCAGACCTAGGAGGGAGCCCAAATAATCCCAAAGACACATCTGTCAAACCAGCTGAGAGCAGCCTGGCCTCAGCTAACTGGCAGATCTTCACAATATAGGACCACTGTTTTAAAAAAAAAAAATAACAACAAAAAAAATTCTTATTTCAAAATGCCCACTTTTCTACTATACCATACTATTCTTAGGACAGATACTAACTTCCTCCTATGTTCTCAGAAATATTGATTTCTTTGAATTTCATTCTCTATTGTTTAATAAAAACAAAACACTGAACTTCTCTTACAAAGATCGCCAAAGTCTCTAAGTTATAATGTTTTATGATTTCACTTCAATTTTTATAGGGTAGTCTATCATTCCATTTTTTCCTTTTCTTTTTCTCTCCACAAATGATAATACAATGGTATAGAATAGAATGTCATTTGTTCATTAGTTTATTCATTCATTTGACAAACTTACTATATGCTGAACATAAAACAAAGCTCTGTAATCACAAACATTTGATCAAGTAAATAAGATAATTAGGACAAATATTTAACTAAAATAAAAGTAAATCTCTTAAAATTTTTCTCATAATGAAGTTATTGCTTTTACTCATAGGGAGGCAATTAGGATGTATACAGGCTCTAATTTTTTGGAAAGAATATCTTTATTTTAAGAAGGGACACATGCAACCCCAATGTTCATAACAGCAATGTCCACAGTAGCGAAACTGTGGAAGGAACAGAGATGCCCTTCAACAGATGAATAGATAAAGGAGAAGTGGTTCATATATACAATGGAATATCATGCAGCCATCAGAAAGAATGAATACTCATCATTTGCATTGACATAGATGGAACTGGAGGGTACTATGCTAAGTGGAATAAGTCAAGCAGGGAAAGATTATTATCATATGGTTTCACTCATATGTGGAACGTAAGGAACAGCATGGAGGATGACAGGGGAAGGGAGGGAATATTGAATGGGAAGAATTCAGAGAGGGAGACAAACCATGAGAGACTCTTGACTACAGGGAAACAAACTGAGGGTTATAGAAGGGAGAGAGTGGGGGGGTTGGGTGACCAGGGGATGGGTAATAGGGTGATGGGTATTAAGGAGGGCATGTGTTGGATGAACACTGGGTGTTATACGCAACTAATGAATCATTTAACACTACAACAAAAACGTATGATGTACTATATGCTGGTTAACTGAACATAATAAAAATAAATAAATAAAACATACATAAAGTTTTAATTAAGTTTTTTAAATGTCTTTATTTTAGAAGAGGACTCAGTGAACAAATAATCATTTTTCACTGGATCATCAATTTTCCTCTTTGAAAGAGCTATGTATTCCAGTCCATCAGCCAGGAAGTCCATCACATTTGCTCAGGAACTCTTAGTGCAGATCTCAAGACACCCCACAATTTTTCCTTGTGTTGTAATGGGGCCTCCAGGTGCTTGAGTCACAGAGACACATTTATGATGAGGTGTTAAATCACATTCAGCCCTACCCAAAAAGTTACTTTAGATTTCTAGATCCCAGACCCCAGAATTTGACCTTTTTTGAAGTTAGGCTTTTAAAGAAGTAATCAACTTAAAATGAGATTGTAAGGATGGCCTCTAATCCAATATGACAGATATCCCTATAAAAGGGAAATTTGAACACAGAGGCAGACATGCCTAGAGGAAAGACAGTGTGAAGAGACATGGAGAGACAGCCATCCACAAGCCAAGGAGATGGGCCTGGGAAAAATCCTTCCCTCACAGACCACAAGGAACCAACCCTGCTGACACCTTGATTTTGGACTTCCAGCCTCTGAAACTGTTGTTACATTTCTGTAAGCCCCTCAGTTTGTGACATTTTGTTATGGCAGCTCTGGCAAATCAATAACAAGTGTCTTTGTGTACACTGACCACAACCAATCCCATTCTAGTCATAAGGAGACCCCCTTAATAAAAAGGAACTAGTTGTAAATTTGAACACCATGTTTGCCTTTATCATTAGAGAAGTACAGATGTTTCTATGACACGGCTGTTTCAGTGTTACTTAAAGCAGTGATAAAAATATGACTGGTTTTATGATTGTCAATTTATAAAGGAAGGGGTAAATGTCTATTTAATAAATGACTTTTGCAGAATAGGAATTTTCATATCACCGTAGAGTGGTAATTCTAATTTCACCCTAAGTAAAAACCCTAAAAAAATCACTTAGGGATTTCTTTTTTGTAATTATGTAGCCATTGAATTTGTAATTCTGGAACTGTGGCATATGTGCTGGAAAAGTGAATTGTTAATGTGAAATAGGAATCTCTGGTTTTAAAGGATATTTATTTAAATTCTCACATTGGCAATCTTTTGTTATGAAGAGCTTTACCAAAGCAAATCCATCAGTTCTGAAGTCAGATTTCTATATGCAAATTTCAAGTAAGAATAGACTTGAAATTACTTTTCTCACATTCTCATGAATCCATAAATGACTATAGCAAAGTTGATAGTTACTTGCTATCTTCACATTCTATCATTTCCACATGCCTTTAATATTTTAATCTGTCAGTATGTCATAACTTAAACACACCATCTTCCCCCCAAACTTGCTCCTCCTCCTGTCTCTCATATTTCTGCTAATGATAGCACTATTCTTTTAATTGCCTAGGCAAGAACTTAATTATTCTAGACTTGCTTCTGTGTTAGTGTGGGTTCACCAGGGAAAACAAGCCAATAGGATATGTATCGATACATTATGAAAGATTAGTTCACAGTCACAGAGCCTGAAAAGTCCCACAATCGGCTATCTCCAAGGAAAGCCAGTGGTGACCCAAGAAAGCCCATGTTGTAGTTCCAGTCCAAAGTTCTGAGAACCAAAGGAGAGGGTAAGTCCTGCTCTAAGTCTGAAGGCCTGAGGACCTGGAACTCCAATGTGCAAGGACAGGAGACCATGGATATTCTGTCTCAGGCAGAGGGCAAATTTGCACTTCCTCAGCTTTTTTGTTCTATTCAAGCCATCAATGGATCGGATAGTGTCCACCCACAATGGTGAAGGAGATCTTCCATACTCCATCTACAGATTCAAATGCTAATCTCTTCCAGAAACAGACACACCCAGAAATGTTTTGCCAGCTATCTAGGCACCCCACCAGCCAGTTAAGCTGATACATAAAATTAACCATCACACTTTCCTCTTTTTCCATACAAGTCAAGGCCTATAGATTCTATATTTGTACTTTGCTATGCATGCCACTACAGTAGTCCCCCCTTTTCACTGGGGTTATATTCCAAGACCATAGTGGATGCCTGAACCTGTGGATAGTACCTAATCCTGTATATACTCTGTTTGTTCCTATGCATACATACCTATGATAAAGTTTAATTTATAAATTAGACACAGTAAGAAACTAACAACTATAATAAAATAGACTATAATAATATAGTGTAATCAAAATTATGTGAATGTGGTCTATCTCTCACAACATCTCATTGTACCTCACTTGCCCTTCTACTTGTTGTGATATGAGATGACACAATGCCTACATAATAAGACGAGGTGAGTGACATGGACATTGTGATGTCATGTTGGCCTACCGTTGACCTTTCAGTGATTTGTCAGGAGATTCATCTGCTTCCAGACCACTGTTACCTGTGGGTAACTGACACTGCAAATAAGGGGAAGCTACTGTACCTCCCTTCAATTGGATTTGCTCACCCTATCAAAGCAGCCTATTGAAGGTATCTCCACCTGTAAACGTGGTTTTCTTTATGCCAACCTATCTAGTTTAATATTCCTTTAAGCACAATGTTATTTAAGTTACTCTTCTGTCCAAAATTCACGGGTTCTCCATATCTTAGCAAAGAAAAAAATCAACATTTTAAGATTTTTATGGTTTGTATCCAATTTACTCTCTCTTCACTTCCTCCTACTCCTACCTACCATTTTCCACATTTACCTTATTTTCCCCTTTTTCCATATCTTCTCCCAAAACTTTCCTTTTACTCAATATGCCTTATCTCTATCAATTCAATAAGTCCCATTTCAAAGATAAATTTTTCCTTTTCTTAAATTTTATAGTCATGTGCTCCCCTGTTCTACAGACTTGGGTCCAGTGGATTTCTGAAGATGGAATCTTTTGGAGTTTCTACAAAGAATATGGGCATCTTCCATTTGTTAAGAAACATCCCCAGCAGAACCTGATCAGTCTCTTGAGATCAAACACATCAATTTTTATGCATAAAAACATAAATAAAAGCACACTGAATGGGACAGATAAATACTTTGGGTATTATGTCAATTCAAGTCAGAATTTGCAATTAAATGAGTTTGCTATAAAGTTAGTTTTGAAGAATTCAAGTTTTCAGAGCTTTATAGATTTTAGAATTACAGATAAGAGTTTGTGGGGTTGGGGGTTTTCTCATACTTGAAATGCTTCAATATTTACTCATTTCTACTTGGTTTGTATTTGTTTATACCCATACACAAAGGACAATTTATAGTTGACCAGGTACTATGATAAATATTTCATATATATACATCAATAAGAAACCTACTGGAGAAACAGAAACCATGTCAAGAATTTACAACAGAGAGGGGTGTCTGGGTGGCTCAGTTGGTTGAGGGTATGCCTTTGGTTCAGGTCATAATCTCACAGTCCTGGGATTGAGTCCTGCATCAGGCTCCCTCTTCTCACCCTCCCTCTACCCTGATTGTATTCTCTATCTCCTTATAACAGAGAAACTGACTCAGGGAAGCTGGTCATAAAAATGGCTAGAGGAATTGAGAGCCAAACAGGGAAGGATGAGGTAAGCCAGACAGCAGCAAGAGCAGGAAGTTATGGTCATACTTAGGATGGAGAAACAAAGGAGGAGGTGATGATGAAGGAGCCCAGGGGTTGGGGAGACCTGAAGGAAGCAGGAAGCAAGGTGACTATCCAATAGGAGCCACTGTCATGGAAGAGATGCAATTGTTGCTCGAGGATATCCCCCAGCAGAGAGGAAAGAGGAAAGATGCTTCTCCTTTCTTTCCACACTTCCAATCTTCCACCAGCCAGAAGCCTGTTGACACAGGAGCCTGGGGAATGCAGCCTGGAGGAATCAATCCCTCTGTGATACAAGGTATAGCTGGGGAAAGGCATGGAATGGACCTGAACACAAACAATCCCAAAGCAGCCTGATACAATATGCTCCTTTAACTCTTACACCCTATAAGGAAGGCACTATTATTATCTTTTACAAATAGAAAAAAACTGAGATACAAAGAGGTTAAGAGCATGCTGAGCTAGGTGGCAGTGGAACCACAATGCCAACCCAATTCTATATCCAGAGCCTCTCCTCCTAAACATCAAGATGTCCTGGTACTTAGTAGATACTCAAGATGTTTCTTTATTGAGCACTTCCTAGGTAGAGCCCAGGGATAGAAATACGAATGAAAGCCTAAAGTTCGAACACTATTGAGCTCAACACTATTCAGCTCAATCAACATTTCAGGCAGCTGAAAAAAATAACTGTTGACCTTTCATAATTTTGACAAAAGTCCTAATTAATAACACATTCAAAAATTCCATATTCCTGCTACATTTAGGGATAATGTCAACTCTACTTCATGTGAGAAAAATTGCCAGATAAATAGTGGCAATTGCTGAGGAGCATATTAATTTCCTACTCAAAAACCAGCAATAGTTTATGGCTATATATAAGAAAAAACATTATTTATTTATTCCCTACAAAATGCAAGTCTCAGAATGAATAATATTTAGGAAGGCCAAAGAAGCTCTCCCCTAATCCCTTTAGGTCTGATTTCCCTTTCTTTATGTTAAAAAAAAAAGGTGGGGGGATGCCAATAAGAAAAAGAGCTGAGAGAAAAGATAGGAAAACTCACTTCTTGAGCTAGATAATACTTTAAAAACAGAACAGGGCCTTATTACTAACATGATCCACCACTACATGGAGTTTTCTAAAACGAACAGTCAGTCATACCATGTGGTCCTAAAGTTAAAATATATATAGATATGTAGAAAGCCATGGGGCACCTGGGTTGCTCAGTTGGTTAAGCATCTGCCTTCCTCTCAGGTCATGATCCTGGGATTCCCAGGATCAGACTCCTTATCAGGCTTTCTGCTCCAGGGGAAGGCTGCGTCTCCCTCTAACCCTCCTCCCTCTGACCCTCCTTCCTCTCGTGCACTCTCTCTCTCAAATAAATAAGTAAAATCTTTAAAAAAATATATATGGAAAGCCTTTTATGGCTGTTGTTACCCTGTTCCCAGCAACAGTTGGGGGCCACTAATTAAGAATATCCAAATGTGCCTATTTTCTTCCCTTTTCTTCTCTATAGGTCCTCTGTCTTTCCTTGGTGTTCAAGTGCCATGGAAAAGTAAAGCATGGAGCAAAAATACAGTTTTCCTTTACAAGTTGGTGTTATTTAAAGAGAAGGAAAAAAAACTTTTGGAATTTCTATAGTTGCAATAATACATTGCCTTAATAGTTGCATTTTTACAACCATCAGGAAAAAAAATGCCTTTTCACCAACATACTGCTTTTCTTTGAGGTAATGTCTCTATTATTAGTACCTATCTCAAAATTCTTTTCTGGTCCTGGTAGTTTCATAGGTTGACTGAAAAGTATGAAATAAAAGAACTTGTGTCTGTGCACTTGGAAGTTTCAACTCAAGGCCATTCTATCCTTCTGTAGGAATCCTAGGGAATAATTTCTAGCTTAGCAGGACAGAAAAGAAATAAACATATACTTTCCTGTAATCCTCATTTAAAAACTGTGACTCTTATTTAGGATAAGTCAATACAGCATCATCTCTTAAATTACCTGAAAGAAAAAACTAATTTGGAGGATCAATGTTAGAAACTACTTCTTTGCCTGTTTTCTGATAAGCCCCATCTGAACCTATTGAGAGTCTTTTGTTGTAGGCTCAATTATGCTAGGAACCTGGAGCATGTCTGCTTTTTTGCTTTAAGTATAGATTAATTTTCCTAAATAGAGTTGTTTGTGTTTTAGATTTTGGATATTGGTCTGTGATTTTATTTCCCTAAACTTGTGGTCTTAACTTATAATAAAAGTCCTTAGATAGACAGGCTGCTAGGTCTATACATAATTTTATGGAGATGACTGAGTATTCTTTGAGCTTTCTGGAAATCCAATAAAAACAACTTGAAAAGTCAAAAACATAATTATTTCATAATGCATTATACTACTCAATGAACATTTATGAATTAATTTTTTTGAATAGAAGAAAAGACAAATTAATGACACATGTTGGATTTTTATAATAGGGGATTGGATTCGTTACCTGTCCTCAAATTCTAGAAACACTCAAGGGTCATCTGGGACTATAAATTGCCTTAGACCCACAGACTGTTTTACTCTTGAGTTCCTTCAGAGGAACTCTGCTCTATCTTGGATGAGTGCCCTCTAGTCCCAGCTATTTATTTGCATCTACTTTGTCATTAGATTTAGAACATACTGTGCCTTGGTCACTATTTGTTCTAGTACTGCTGACCTCTCAACTTCAAGCTGGAATTTGGGAGGGAAAATCTTGTTAGCATCTTCTTTAACAAAGAATGAAGCACAAAATCGACTGGGCTTCTGCCTTTTTTTTTTTTCCTCCTTCTCATTCCTAAAGACCTCTTTCATGTCACCAAACTGTGCTCTATAGGGTTGGGCTCTGACACAGCTGAGTCGTAAGGAAATCTATTTTCTTCTCTTCTTTGCTACCAAACTTCCAACTCCCAAGAGCCACTGCTCTTCACCACACTCCACCTTTTATTGCTTCTCTCTGACAAGAAGCCTGACATACTCACATGACCATGATCCTTTCTGGTCCAAGAACACATATGTCTAATTTCACAAATTCTCATGGGTAGTGACAGCCAGACCAAAAGCCTGCAGGGCCAGGTAACTCTGACATGGAATGCACTTTCTTGACTGAGCAAAAAGAAGGGACACGGGAAACTTGGATTGAAGTCCCAGATCTATCACAACTGAGACTGGAAGGGCAAGTTATTTGACCTCTCTGAACTTAATTTCCTCAATCAAAAAAAACAATAAGAATGGTAATGACAATTACCATACGTGTTTGTAAAGATATCTTTGGAAAGTGCCTACAAAGTGAGTTTCAAGAAAATAGAAAGTTTATGTTGAGATATTTTTGGAATTCATGATGTTCCTTAGGTTAATATTAATTTTTAAATATCATATAATTTTGAGAATCCATTCACAGTGATATTAATAATTGGTTAACTGTTTCCCCCATGTCTCATCCCCACCTTTCCCTCCATTCTGGAAAATCTACCTTCCATAAGAAGTCCATCTAAAGGGAACAGCAAATGTTTAAAGTTCCAAGTGTGTGCTCTGAAACAGCATTACTAATTTAGGTACAAATAAAATGCCTCTATTCCCACAGATTTTTTTTAGATAGAATTTTTCTATCAATGTCTTCAGATAAACTGATATTTTAGACCTTAAAGACATCACAAGATGTTTTATTTGGCCTACTCTGTTTTCCCAGAATTTTGAAATCATCATGAGTCCTATAATCGATTATTTCAGCCACATACAACTCCAGAATTAAATAACTGAACATTTTTTGCCTTCTTTTTCTCTGTGATTTCTTTAAATTTCAAATATAAAACAAAGCATGATTTTCAGAAACAGATTTTATAAGTTAAAAAAAAAGTGTCTCTGTTTATGTCTTTCTCTTTTTAGACTTATCACAGGTTACAGATATGAGCTTCAGAGAACCCACACACTTCCCTACATTATATACAACTGTTGCATGTGGATTTATCTTTCTGACGAAAGGGTCCTTAGTCTTCAGTGATGATCCATAACTCAACCAAGGTGACTAGCAACTGCTCTCCATGGCCCTGAAGTGAAAACCAGTGTCAATGGAAGTCTGTGAACTTAAGACCTACTTTGAGTTTTCTTCCATCTACCACAAAGCTGCAGGTCTTTTCTCCAATAATTATTGTATTTGTTTGCTGCCTTAGAAACAGCAAAAAGCCAGTGACCAGCACATCACTAGCTGTTCAGATGAATGATAAATGCAAATGGATGAGTCCTGAATGTTACCCTTTGATCCCCAGCTTGCTGGGGGATCTCTCTGGAGTTTTCTTTGTAGGGCAGTTTGGAAGTTTCTCTTGAACAGCTTTCTTTTTTCATTTTTATTAGATAAGAAATTACTCTACATTCTGTTCAGCAGGGAACACATTATTCTGTCAAAGCTGCAGAGAAAGAGAAGCATTTTCAAAATGAATATCACATAGAGGAGAGATATAATTCTTGAAAGAAGTTTGGCTGAGTAAGATAAACAAAAAAATATTCTGGAAAGATTTATGAGAAACAATGAACTTTGGTCGTGTCAGACTTTCTATTTGAGGGAGAGCAAGCTCTCTTCTGTAATTATTGACATTGACTTTTGCTGTCATTGTTTTCATTAGACATTATATTAAGAGACATACAAAGTGTCAGAGTATTTGGAATGCCTCTGAATACACAGAAGTATATATCTCTCTCCAACCAAGTAAATTATTATCCAAGGGTAAATTGAGCCCTATTTATAGTGCCATTAACTCTTTTAGCATGAGAGAATCTCTAGATAGAGAATGTAGATAGTACACCTGAAGATCACACTACATAAACCACTCACTCGTCTGATAAGATCAGAATCACTATGCTATAAATAAAGTAGGACAGATGTGTTACTCAGAACACATATTTATTGCCTATGTTCTGCCTTCTTCATCCTTCAAGAGCAAACAACACACTTAATCAAATACGATCAACCTGAATCAAATATCTTCTGTTCAAATAAAAAAAAAATACCTCAGAGATGAGTTTCTGATCAACAGCATCCCTTAATTACAAATTCAAGAGTTTCTCCCCACTATCCAATAATGTTAGAACTTTACAGTGGGAACGATACACAACCCAACAGGACTCCAAAAGGTAGAGGACAAACAATGAAGATTGGAAAAAAATGAAGTTAAGAGAGGGAGAGAAAGAACCTTTGTTCAATTAATAAAAGGAAAGGGGTGTATCTATCATCATAGATCACTTTAAACAGAGGCACCTCAAGCAGTGACCTCTAGCCCTTCATTTGAGGTGTTCTAGAAGAGTTTTTCTCATTCATGTGTTTCCCATCCCCACTCCACCTCCAATTCAATTCAAGTCCATAGCCCCTTACTGGAAACCCAAGAGACCAGTAGAATTTGGAATACTGAATTTTTTGGACTGCAGAAAGTTAATAAGAGTACATATACTTTAAGGGTGCCTGAGCGAGTCACTTGTTTAAGAGACTGCCTTCAGCTCAGGTCATGATCCCATGATCCCTGGGTCCTGGGATTGAGTCCCTCATGGAGTTCTGCATCGAGTCCTGAATCGGGCTCCCTGCTCAGCAGGAAGTCTGCTTCTCCCTCTGTCCCTCCCTTTACTTGTACACTCTTCCTCTCTCTTAAAAATAAACACATAAATAAATTAATTAATTAATAATAATTTTTTTAAAAAAAGAGTCCGTATACTTCATATTCTATAATACCCTATTGTGGGGTACCATCGAATACATTAATATTTCTGCTGTAAAATGTATGAATATCCACCCTAAATGTGAAAACAGAGACTATACATAAGTCTTATGTCAATCCATGCCAGGTTTAGACCCAATTCAATCAGATAGGCCTTTGTTACCAAATTATTCTTTCAAGATGGAATACTTCTATGTTAATTCATTCTGCAATCTTTCCCAGATCTCACACCTACAGCCTCCCATAGAAATTACAAGTTGTTTGAGTGGCCCCAAGTTCTCCAGATTTCATTTGAATATTTGAATAAAGATGAGTCAATTTCCCCTCCAACGAAGAGTGGGAAGCTTCCACCCTGCCAGATCTCCAAGCCTTCTCTGATTTGCCCTTTCTGCTGAGTTCCCATCTCATTAACATCTGGCTTCGGATGTCTGTTTTGTGTTCTCTGCTTTCTGTGACCCAACTATGGCATATAATTGAGTGTCCAGTACAAACAAAGCAAAATGAGGATAGAAAGGAGGAAAGAAATACAGGTGATATTAAGGCTATAGAATGAATGAGACTTAGCTTTTCAGACTTTACAGGAGAGATATCATGTCCCCGGCTTGGGTGAATGCTTAGGAATAATGCTTCCCACCAATACAGATAAGAAGAAGTTTCACTGAAAATATTTTACATTCTATATCAGAATTTTACCAAAGACAGATATATGCTGGGGGGGAGGGGCAGGTTATATCTTAGCACAACACAGAAATTGAATGAAAAATGGAAACTTCAGAGCCCTTCTCCATTCCTATCACTTGGGACTTTAACTGCCTATCTCTTCACAGGACTCCAGACTCTGGGTATGATTTTGGTGTCTCTTTCATTATATCTGTGGCATCCAATACAAGAACGTACTAGCCATGTGTGCCCACTGAGCTCTTGAATATGGCTAGTCCAAATTGAGACATGCTGTCCAGATAAAATATATTATTAAAATTAACTTCACCTGTTTCTTTTCACTTTTTAATCCAGCTTCTAGAAAATTTAAAAGTATATGAAAAAGTCACACTACATTTTTCTTGGACAGTGCTGATATAAATCTTTCCCTTATCTTTTTCCCTCTCAAGAGTCTCTCTTCTCTCTCTCTCAGTCTTCTTTCAAAACTTCTTTCAAAAGTTTTCCCATTCAGTATACAAAGCAAGCAATACAGTTCCCCCTTGATCTATCTTATCTTGACCAAGCCCACTTGAAATGTGGGAGGACCGGGTTAGGGAGTGTGGGGGACAGTTTCCCATTTCATTATCAGAGTGACTATTCTGGTACTTTCTTAAACATGGTTTATTTTTATTCAAAGACAAATTGTGTTGCTCTCATTAAAATATAAAAATCTTCTTTCTACTATAAACATATACAGAAAATATGTATTTACCAATCATTAACTCTGAAGAGTCTGTAGAACTTGAGCCACTTGAAATGCTTGACTTTCTTTCTCTATTGAACTGATATGAAAAGTCTTGGATGGCAGCTAATTCTCTATCCAAATCTCAGAGAACTCAAGACTGGGAAGCAAAGCAAGAGAGGTTGACATCCTTTAAGGGGATTTCATACAGAGCATGGCAAAATATGATGAAACTAGTCTGCCTCTTCACTTAGTCAGTGCATATGTACTGAGCTCCTATAGGAAAGGAATGGTGTAAGGGCTGGGCAGCAGTTGCTCAGCACATCCAAGTTCCCTGGAGGCAGTATTCTTCTTCCCCTGACATAAGTGTCTGAAATCCTCATCTCCACACTTGAACATTGCTACTTTCTGATGGCATAACTTGATGGTTAAAAAATGAGTCGTTAATATCACCTTTCCATTTTCTCCATTAGAGGAGAAAAATAAAGATAAAATACTACCGGTGTTAAATTCCACAAATTAATTTAAAAGAGAAGAAAAAGAGAAAGATCATTCCACAGTCTATTTTATTAATATAGCTAATAAAAATATCTTAACTCGGGCGCCTCAGTGGCTCAGAGGGTTAAGCCTCTGCCTTTGGCTCAGGTCATGATCTCAGGGTCCTGGGATCAAGGCCCACATCGGGCTCTCTGCTGAGCAGGGAGCCTGCTTCCCTCTCTTTCTCTGCCTGCCTCTCTGCCTACTTGTGATCAATCTCTCTGTCAAATAAATAAATAAAATCTTTTAAAAAATCGTGTCTTTTTTTCCCTTGAAATCACCAGCCCACTCTATGCAATTTAAGAACTCAGAAAATGTGAGAGTATAATAACCCGCTCCTGCCTTCAAAAAAAAAAGGTACCAGAATAAAAAGATTATCAAGTTCTAATAAACACCTACAAGAGCTATAGAAAAATCACTGGTTTATTTATGATTCTTGTGGCGCATGCTACTTTTTATTAACAATTATCAGGATAATTCAAACTTTGTACATATACTATTTTTCTGAAGATAAATTTGGTAGGTTAGGTGAATCTCTAAAAAGTTATTCTAGGTATGTTTATTTCATAAATGTAAAGAAAAGTCCCTCAATTATTCCCATCACCAAAGTCCACATATATTCCCAGATATAATAGCTCTTCTCTCTTAATTAATTGGAATTTCACATCATTTAGATACGTTAAAGGCTCAAATTCATGTTTAATAAATAGTAAAGATAACAGCTGGCACCATATATTTACTATGTGCTAGCCACAATTCTAAGTACTTGGCATGTATTGACTTGAATTCAATCCTTACAACAAGACTCAGAGTAAATATTATTATATTCCATATTTTACAAATAAGGAAACTGAAGCACAGAGAGATAAAGAAACTTGCCCAAAGTCTCCAGGCCATTAGTGGCAGAATTCGGGTGATCCCAATCCAGTGAGTCTGACTCTGGAGTCCTCACTTTTCAATCTTGTGCTGCACTTCTTAACAAAATAATAACTAATAACAGTAAATAATATTTAATGTCATTATTTAATTAATAATGTCAAAACTGTCTGAAAACACATCTTCTAACAAAACTGAGCTCAACTAGTAAACAAAGCAGACATCAAAATCAATCTACCTTAAAACTGAACTCCAGGTACAGTCCCTTAAAATGATCTGTATACACCAGAAATTTACCTCTGAACATTATATGAAGATGCACTGACACTGAAGTTGAAATATAGAAAATTGATGAAAGCTGAAAAACAACCAAAAAAAATGTGAGAGTTGCTACAACAGTATGAAGGGGATCAGTGCTGCAGTCCCCATGGGGAAATGATTAGGTCAAAAATGACAGTAGCAGAGGGAATGAAGAAAGGGGGACAACAGGTAAAGTGGAGGGGACTTAGGTGGAGGTGACTTGGCTACTGAATGGATGTAACAACAACAACAAAAAGATACACATTTGAGATGATTGCTCAGGGACCTGGCTTGAATGAAGCTAAGAGAATGAAGATGCCTGACATACATTGGTGTAGGGGGCAGGGAAGGAGAGGCAGGTTAGAGGGTATAGGCAGTGAATTCAGTTTGGGGAGAATTTGGTTTAAAGTGGGTTAAATGGGGGCACCTGGGTGGCTCAGTTGGTTAAGCAACTGCCTTCAGCTCAGGTCATGATCCCGGAGACCCGGGATGGAGCCCCACATCGGGCTCCCGGCTCGGCGGGAAGCCTGCTTCTCCCTCTCTCACTCCCCCTGCTTGTGTTCCCTCTCTGGCTGTGTTTCTCTCTGTCAAATTAATAAAAAAATCTTAAAAAAAAAATAAATAAAGTGGGTTAAATGGGTGAAGGGACAAAAGGAGGACACGTGTGATGAGAACTGGGTGTGATTATGTAAGTGATGAATCACTAAATTCGACTCCTGAAACTAATATTGCACTGTAGGTTAACAAACTGAAATTTAAATAAAAACCTGAAACAAAAAAATAAATAATCAAAGTGTGAATGGAATACCAGTTGATAATATCTGGGAAGTGGTTGGAAGAAGAAATCTGAGGAGCAAGAGAGAGGTCTCTGCTGAATATAGAAGGGCCACCAGCACCGACATTGTTACTTCAACTTTCAGCACATGACCCCCAGGCATAGTGTTTCTAGAGGCAGTCTTCTTAAGGTGATTTTATTAAAATTCTTCTCTATTCATGAAGTACCAACTATCCCTATGGCACCGTGATGAACACTGTGGAAATTCAAAAAGGCCTAAAAGTATGTTTTACTTTTACACTCCCTCAAGGAACCTCCATTTGAACAAAGTAAGAAGACTAATTCCTAAGATACAATCTGACAAAAATCATCATTTAGAAACACAAAACCTTTCAGGTAATCAAATAAACCACGTTAGTTGGAGAGGTTAGGGAATATTCAAAGAGGGAAGAGGCATTTAACAAAGACAAGGTTAAAAAAAAAAAAAAGGATAGGAAGGATGAAGCTTCACACGGAAGTAGAAGGAACCACTTCCCGGGTTAGCCAAGGCTTCGCTGCAGGGAAACACTGGGCAGAGTGTCCAAGAATAACTCCCAAGACCCCAGTGTGGGAAAGGGCTTCCTAGATACCACCTCACCTGCCACCATCGAGGAGCTGCCCCTTCTAAGGCCAGCCGCAGGACCATCTGTCTCTACAGCAATCTGCACCAGAAAAACCGATACTTTTTTGCCTTCCCCCCTTCCAGGCATAATTTAAACCTCAGGTGAGTTCATCTGACTGACAGACCTAAATCACATCTGGCACCCTTGCTAGGAGATGAGGGGGTTTTAGCTTTTAGTCTCTGCAGTACTGAAGGACACACTAAAAGGAAAGCAGAAAGATGATAGGTAAGACAATCAATATATCTGCCACACTGGACGTTTTTGGAGACTTGTGATTAGGTGGGAACCAACCATACACCCACCAATTCATTGCTCATTCATCCAAAAAATATTTTGGTGTTAACAATGTGTTAATAATACTCAATATTAATCTTACATTTCTACATTTACTCTAACTTCTATTCTCTGAGAACACATCCTATTCTGCTACAGTCTGTTATGGTACTCTTGCCACTTTATAATCTAAAATATGATTTCATATATTTTCTTGATATTTGCTTTTATTGCCTGAAAATGCTAATTTAGCTCTTGGCTTTCTGTATTGGAATCCTGACTATTAAAGTAGTTGATATTCTTATCTTGCATCTGGTAGCAAAAGCTCTCATAATCTTTGAAATAAAGATGAAAAAACTTCCTCACCCATTCCCATTCATCCGGGGAACATATGCTCTCATCTTCATTTAATCATCATCATGCATAATGGTAATTAGGAGAGGGAGGCGGAAGATGAGAAGAATAGCACTAACAATTTTGTAGTGCTTACCGTGTGCAAAGCACAATGCCAAATATTCAACTTAGTTTATTTCTTTTAATTCTCCTAACAACTTTATTAGAGAGGCTCTACAATTATCACTATGTTACAGATGAGGAAACCAAGAATATGAAAGAATAAAATAATCCTATCAACCAACTGGCATTTTTAACTGAGTATAATTATACTTCTAAGTCCTTCTTTCTAACATAAAGAAAGAAGCCCTTCCTGAAACTAACATAATGTTGTATGTTAACTATACTTCTATACTATACTAACTATAACTAACTAAAGTTCAATAGTTTTTAAAAAGGAAGACAAAGAAAGGAGGAAGAAAGGAGGAAGGAAGGAGGGAGGGAGGAAGGAAGGAAGGAAGGAAGGAAGGAAGGAAGGAAGGAAGAATGGAGAGAGAAAGAGGGAGGGAGGGAAGGAAGGAAGGGAAGGAGAGAGGGGTGAGGGGAGGAAGGAAGTGCTTGTCCAAGGGCAAGATTGAATAAGAATCCCCTATACCTGTAAGGAACACATACATTTTTATTCATAACAAGTTACTCCAATTACCTCACATCTATATAACTGATCATGTGGTTGTCTAGAAAAGTGGTATCTAACTTAACTTATCCCCCTTGAGAAGGAAACTCCAACTCTAATTTTACTTATAAACTGTAATACTCTATTGTATGAACATCAAAACATGCAGAACTCTATTTTTTTCATTGAGCCTATCATATTAGCACCTTGATCTGAAAGATTGAAAATCATCAAGAAGTTAGTTCTTCCCAAAGAACAGAAAACAAATTATAGCTCCATTTTTTAATCAAAGTGAAGCAAGTCTTGTCTGAGATTTTAATGGAAAAGACTTCAGTCATAATGGCAGCAGCCTCAGAAAATAAATCATGTTCCCCAGGCCTAGTTTCCTGTGACTATCCTGGCGATCATGACATTAATAAACTTAGAAATAGGAGACAAGAGTGCCTGGCATAGAGCCCCAGCTTGCTGTTAATTTGTGATATGGCTTTAAATAAGCCATTTAACTTTTTCTCTATTTGCTTCCTCATCTGTAAAATCAGGATTAAAAATAAATTCTCAGAATTTGGTCAGCATTAATTAGTGTTTTGAAAGCATATTAAGACCTGAGCACTGAGTGGGATAATGACAAAATGTCCAAATAAGTGTCCTGATGTGTCCAGGGTCAAATATCTAATTTGGCAAGAGATTTTGGCCAATCTCATTTCTCACAGGTTCATTAAAGTACTGTCCAGGCAGTGGTCTATTTGAAATACTATACCAATGTTTTTCATTGCATACACATGAAAGTAAGTATTCATAATTGATTGTCCAAGAAGAGTATAGAGCTAGATGGTAATTGAATTTTTTATAAAATATCAATTCAGTGATATTTTTTCTTTGTTGTCTAGAAAATTCTTTACAACATGAAGTATACTAACCACTGGCATTTCGTTATAAAATGGACAGCTACAATTGACCTAACAGAATAAAATTTGAAAGATTAAATATACCTTGCTGATTATACTTTAAATAATCTTGTCTTATTATCTTAAAAAGGCAGCTTTTTTGCATTAATAAGATCTCCTGTATGAAGTTGTCCAAAATTTATATTTTTATTCCTGTAAGTAGGAACAGTGATCCAGTCAATAAATACGTATTTAACATTATCTTTACCAAGCAATATTCCTAGTATTAGGAGTAAAATAGTAAGCAAAACAGATCAAATCCCTATCCTTGTGAAGCTTACATTCTAGTGAAATGCAAGGAAAGGAACGTGAGAAATAAACATAAATAAAATACATAGTATTTCAGGTACAGATAAATGTTATTTAAAAAATAAAACAATAGAAAAATCATAAGGAATGATGAAATATCTGAAAGGCCTGTAGCAGAGCAAGGATAGAAATTGTGGACAGGGTGGTCAGATGAGGTGTCCCTTTGAATAAAACCAATAGGTTTGTTTGTCCGTCTGGAGAAAAATACATTCCAGGTAGGTGGAAGAGCAAGTCCAAGAACTTGAGGCATTCCTCGAATATTTAGAAACCAGCAGAGAAGCTAGGATAGAAGGAGCAGAGAAAACTAGGCATTAAAGTTCAACAATATATCATGAAGTATACCTCTGAGGTCAAAAAGGTATTACATTATTCTCTGTGTGGAGAATAAATTGTATGACAAGACAGTGGCTGGGAGACGTGATAAGAGGTTATTGTACTAATGCAGATAAAGAATATTCTGTCTGGCACCAGAATAATGGTGATAAAGGTGACTGGACTCTCAATATATTTTAAATTTAAAGCTAAGCGTATTTACTAAATGAACTGTTTTAGAATGTGAAAGAAAGGAAAAAGATGAAACATGTGAAGATTTTTTAGACTAAGTATCCAGGATAGAATTGTCATTAACAAAGATTAGAAATACTTCAAGAAGAACATGCTTTGGGGAAAAGCAGAAGTTTATTTTCAGGCAGGTTTAATTGGAAAATGTTATTAAACATCCAAAATGAGACATAGAATAGACATGGGATACACAAGATCGGAATTCAAGAGAGAAGTCCAGGCTAAAGAAACAAATGCAGCCTTATCAACCTATAGAGAGGAGAATTTTTTTTAAGATTTTATTTATTTATTTGACAGAGAGAAACACAGCTAGAGAAGGAACACAAGCAGGGGGAGTGAGAGAGGGAGAAGCAGGCTTCCCGCCAAGCAGGGAGCCCAATGTGGGACTCCATCCTGGGACTCTGTATCATGACCTGAGCCTAAGGCAGCCGCTCAACCAACTGAGCCACCCAAGCACCCCAAGAGGAGAATTCTTAAAGCCAAGAGGCTCTGTAAGATTGTATGAGAGGGAGAATAGCAAAAAAAATAGACAAAATAATTCAGAACAATTCTTTCGTTAAAAACTAAATGTTTAAAAAACAAAAACAAAAAAAAAAAAAACTAAATGTTTAACTATAGTGATTCAAATGGACACATGCATTCCAATGTTTATAGCAGCAATGTCCACAATAGCCAAACTATGGAAAGAGTCCAGATGTCCATTAAGAGATGAATGGATAAAGAAAATGTGATTATACACACACACACACACACACACACAGAAAGAGAATAATATTACTCAGCCATCAAAAAGAATAAAATCTTGCCATTTGCAATGATATTGATGGAACTAGAGGGTATTATCCTAAGTGAAATAAGTCATTCAGAGAAAGAAAAATACCATGTGATTTCACTCATAAGTAGAATTTAAGAAATAAAACAGATAAGTATAAAGGAAAGGAAGGAAAAATAAAATAAGATGAAAACAGAGAGGGAGGCAAATCATAAGAGACTCAACTATAGGAAGCAAACTGAGGGTTGCTGGAGGGGGCATGGGTGGGGAGATGGGGTAACTGGGTTATGGGTATTAAGGAGGGCACATGGATGAACACATCAAAAAATGGGCAAGAGACATGAAGAGGCACTTCTCCGAAGAAGATATACAAACGGCCAACAGACACATGAAAAAATGTTCAGCGTCACTAGCTATCAGGGAAATTCAAATCAAAACCACTCTAAGATACCACCTTACACCAGCCAGAATGGCCAAAATTAACAAGACAGAAAACAACAAGTATTGGAGAGGCTGCGGAGAAAGGGGAACCCTCTTACACT